>JASDQU010273241.1:4906-15179 GCA_032191745.1 Picea mariana
ACCACTTATATTCTGGATGATTGTCCGAGTGAAGGGAAAAGGTGCAGTAAGCCTCTGATGGGTCCTCGCATAAACAAGGCCCACCATTAGTGCCAATAACAATTCCTTAAATCTTTTCTTTTTCAGTAAAACATATCAACAGTAAAGAACCTAACCTATATAAACATACTGTAAGTGGAAACAAAAAAACAAGATAGTCCTCTGCCAAATATTTTTATTAAAGGGAGGAACTGCAAACTCTTTCAAAATAAAATGTTGTAGTGAATCTTTAAAATCAAACAGAGTCATCACGCCTCGATAAGGAGAACTATACGCTTTCCACCCCGGAGACAGGAACTTCGGTAAATCTCCTATGGTATTAATACTTCCAATAAAATGACCGTAGGATAACAGAGGAGAAGATCAAATGCTAGACATGGAAAAGAACGACTCTACCCAATCCAAGGCTCTTCATATTTTCATCAATCAAATCGAGGGATTCTTTCTTCGGTGAAACATTCACGGGGCTAACATACTTCTCTGAAACTGGCTATTGGAAGATAAAGAAAGACCTGAGAATTAAACAGTCTTTCCTAAATGAAAGGTTACCGCAGAGAAGAACATAACTAGACTGAAAGGAAAATGACGACACTTATCAAAAGGCAACCCCACCTTAAATGCTGCCAAAGTATACCAACTTACTTAACCTATCAGGGTTGGGTTTAAGGAATTACTTAGCATCATTTTCCGGACATGTCGTCGGCCATAACCATGGCACGTCTACCCTTCCCACTTGGAGTTTGCCCCTGGTAAGACGGTGTGATATATGGAATCCCCGGGGCATTTTTCTACCTTGTTTTACAGTCTCATCCTCAAGGAGAATAGAGCAACACCTGAAACCCTTCATAGGAGAACAATATTCGAAAATGACAAAACCGTGAGCCTCCCTAAAACCTAGGTGACGCCCTTACGCCTTGGAGATAAATGTGGGAAGTACATAGGACAGGTAGCCATGTGATGAGGACAGGGTTGGTATGGTATCTCGATTATTAAGTAAGACGAGTTCAATAAAAATCACAGGAAAACCAATAGTGAATATGCAGAGATTTAAATATGGTGACAGAGAACCATCTCTTCCACTTTAAGAGGGTGATGCGATTTGACACTATGTCTTATTTCGAGGAAGTTTTCTTACCCTTTCATTGATTGAATCAAAAGTGCTATCCGAGTTGGCATTCTCGCACTGTTTTCATGGACTAACTAACTCGCCACAAGCAATCACCAGTTCAAGGAACACAAATTGACTGTGACTTAGTAGTCACGATAACTGTCAGGTGGGAAACTTTACCGATAACTTTATCAACAGAAAATGAGTTAAGACTCCCTAAAGATTAAAATCAACCCTTAGATTTGGTGCATAGACAAACTTTATGATAGAAACGAACACTAATATAATTTTTTCCTCGATCTTTTACAAGTCCTATGTACATAGGATAAAGAACAAGAATAAAGGGGATTTCTATTGTCTTGATACAATCTCCTACTCATGGTTTAAGTGAGATATGATTCCGAGACCTCTTGTGGTATGTTTAGGACCTGAATTGTTTAATGAGATTCTTATAATAAAGTCTTATAACAAGTTCCTTTTCTTATAGTGTAAATTTTTGTGTGAACGAATTGACATCAGAGTTGTACAACTAGTATCTTGTCTTCCACCAGGGAACTTAGGTAGAAACAGATAACAAAAGTTTTTTTTATTGTGTAAATTTTAGGTATGTTACATCAACCATTTCCAATACCAGAGAGGCCTTGGGATGAAATAAGCATGGATTTTGTGATGGGACTGCCAAGAACAGAAAGAGGATGTGATTCCATATTTGTGGTAATGGATAGATTTTCAAATATGGCACACTTTATCCCATGCTAAAAGACCAGGGATGCAACACATCTTGCAAATCTATTTTCAAGGAAGTTGTAAGACTTAACGACCTACCTAGAAGCATTGTATCAGACAGAGACACAAAATTTGTTGGAAACTTTTGGAGAACATTGTGGAAGCATTTGGGGACATATTTGTCCTTCAACTCAGCTTATCACCCTCAGACAGATGGACAGATTGAGGTGGTAAATAGAAGCTTGGGAAACTTGTTGAGGAGTATGGTTATTGAACACCATAATAAGTGGGATCAGATTCTGCCACAAGCAGAATTTGCATACAATGACTCACCGAATAGGAGAACTGAAAATATCCCATTCCAAATATTCTATGGAATGCAAACCAAGAGAGTGTCTGAGTTGAGAGACTTGGAACAAAGTGAGATCAGGAGTGCTGGAGCAAAATATTTTTCTGCAGAAATGCAGAAGTTCCATAGCCAGATCAGAGGACAATTGCAGAGTTCTAACCAAGGGTACAAGAACATAGCTAATCAATATCGCAGATAACTTCAATTTGAAGTAGGATATTGGGTTCTGGCACATCTCAGGAAAGAAAGGCTCCCTAGGGGATCATATAACAAGTTAAAGATGAAGAAGATAGGACCATGTAAGATCTTGAGGATGTTTGATGCAAATGCTTATGAGATTGAGCTACTAGATGATGTAGGCATATCTCCCATATTCAGTGTTTCATACCTGTATCCTTACAGGAAAGATGACACCGAGGGATCAGAAGATAAAGAAAAGGTCCAGTGGGAGAAACAAATGCTTATAGAAAAAAAAAAAAAAAATGGAGAAGATTGTTGATCAGAGGATTGGGAAAAAGACCAGGAGAAAAACCTATTTTGAATATCTGGTAAAGTGGAAGGGACACCCAATAGAAAATGCCAGTTGGGAAAATGAAGCTACTATACAGAAGTATGGAAATTCGGTGTAGAGCTCATGGGCAGGAGTCCATGAAATTTTGTCAAGGGGAGTATGATGCAAGAGCATCGCCAGAAAGCACACAGAGCAGGACATATCAACGTCTAGGAGTCTGTACGGAATCTCAATGCTGGAAGTTGCAGTAGACATTTTGAAGTATGCCTTAACTCAGCGCCGGAAAAATATTTTGGGGGATGTTTGAGGAATCACGAGTGAAGTGGTATTTTCCACTCAGCCTCCGAAATGCGACTGGACTAAGATAACCGTAGGTTAGGTTTTAATGTAGAGAAGTAGTCAGGGGGAACCCTAAGATCACTCTGAGATAAATAGAGGTTATGTACGCCCAAATGAAGCTAGTTGCAGGTTAGTAGGAGATTCCAGAGTTTTTTATTTTTTATTTTTATTTCAGTTGTAGCCATTTTTACTTATGAATAACAAAGGAAAATTTACCCAATGCATGGTGTGGACATTGTTTTGCAATTATATGTTATTGTTCTTTCATGAATGAATGAATCGATCTCTTTATGAGTAGATGGAATTATCAATGTTAGGATAAGTTTCAATTGTTTCTCTTCTGTCGAGTGGTGCAAGGTGTGCACAGAGAACGCAAGGAGTGTGTTAACGGGATCTGTTTCAATTCCGAAGCAGAGAAGAGATAGCACTAAACTTTTCCTTTGCAGGGAGTGTAAAGAGGCTGGTGCAAGGTGTGCACAGTCATCCGCAAGAATTTGAACCTTGCGTAAAGATCTGGTGCAAGGAGTGCACAGATCCAAGATTCTACAAAGTGTCAAAGCAACTTTGCAAGAAGTTGAAGAACTTGAAAGGGAGAATGCCAAAAGGGAGAGAGTAATTTCTCTTCGATAAATCCTTTGGATCTGACTGATCAAAATCCCTAAAATGCAATGAGTGTGTGGGAAGTCAAAATCTTCAAAAGACCAAGCTCAGGAGGAATACAACTTTTCATGAGTGTTCACGAGATCCAAGAAACAAACTGACAAAAAGGACAAAGGTTGAAGTCTTTGAATCCTTCGAAAATCTTCTAAGTCTGAAGAAAGCGTAAGCTTGGGGAAAAATATCTTAACCATCCGATCAATGTCCAAACAACGAGGAGCAAGCGTTGAGGGGGAAATATCTCAGTTGCTCGGTTTGAGCACAAAGGAATTGTAACCTCCCGATCAAGGTAAAGTGCACTAACGATAATTCCTAAGAGTATACAGGAGGAATGGGGCTACGAAAGTTCTAAAATCATCAGAACCATCTATCAAGGGGGACACATGGCGAGAAACTAGCATTTCGTTGACTCGTGACTTAGAGAAGTCAAAGGTAGAGTTAGAAGAACTCGTGAATCACAAAATCACAATTTCATCACATCGATTGATTGGAGGAGGGAGATGAACCGTAGATTTGGTCTTGTCAGGAGTTCGCAACTTGGGATATCGGAAGTAGGAGTTCAAGGAACTTGCAAAATCCGAGTTAGCAATTTGATCTAAGCCATCGGATCAAGGAGAGATCTAGACCGTTGGTTGCCCATGGAGATATAGGGAGTTTTAATATCAGGAGAAGGGAGGTGAGCGGTCCTCCAATTTTATGAAGTCCCGATATGCGAAAAGGAGATCGATACTGTTGGATAGCAGGGATTGTGGAGTGTTGATTTCGTGCTCCGAAATATCGGTATTTCAGGTGTCGGGATTTCAGAGGTCACAAGAGTCAGGGTAACTCACATGTTAAGTTCCTGATACGCAAAATCGCGATGAGTTAAGTTCCTGATACGCGAAATCGCGACACGCCTTTTGATCAGGCGAGTGGTAACAACCGCGATCACGTAAAGGAAAGGGCTCAACTAGAGAAGAGCCAGCGTTCATTTGGTGTTGAGGTTTGAACAATGCTTAGGAGAGGGCATGCGGGTCTCATACAACCTGCATCTTTGGAGAAAGGACATGCGTAAATGGGTTTGGGGTCTAGAAGAGACCCGAAGAGTCAATCAAACTCAGTTTCTTAATTGATCCTAGACCGAGAGGTCACATACCCCTTAAGAGAGAAAGGGGGTCTATATCAAAATTCAAACCACATTTTCCAATGAAAAACTGCAACAATTGCAAATATGAGATTTGAAATGAAAACATGCTTTATTTATTATTTGATAAATATGCTTGTTGAATATTGAATTATTTGAATATTAACTCATATATATATCCTCTTTCGTTGTACGAGAGAAAACCCTTGATTTATTTATGCATTATGAATTTGGTTATGGTTTAACACTTTTTCACTTGCAATGTATATGGGAGCAACAAATTCTATTTCATCTTCCATAATAATTGTCCTAGAAATAGATTCTCGATGGTACATTACCATGAATTCCACCCAAAACTATTACATTATTTGTAGAAAACCCAATGGAAAAAGTGATCCTACTCTTTCTATAAGCAATATCGTGTTCAATGTGAATGTTAAAAATTAATATAATCAATAGGAACAAATGCATTTTTAATTTGTGTGAATGTTAAAATATAATCAATGAGAACAAATGCGTTTTTAATTTGTGCATATGAAGACTTACTTTTAATGCTTGAGTTGCTCTTTACATCACCTGAAATTAGGCTTGAATGATTTTATTTTCATTACATTCATGAAATTAGGCTTGAATGATTTGATTTTCATTACATTCATAAACTCATATGAACATAAATTTCTCTTTGTTGCAATATAAAAATAGATTAATGTGCAATACAAAAGTCGAAATGGAAGGGTAACTTTAAAATTCAGTTTATGAGCATAAATTTCTCTTTGTTGCAATATAAAAATGGATTGAATGTGCAATACAAAAGTCGAAATGGAAGGGTAACTTTAAAATCCACTTTCCATATTTGTTCAAATATGGAATTAATTTGTTAATATAGTCTTTATTTTATGTGAATTATTTTTTCAAACTTTGTTTGATCAAAGCTGAGTTATGTTTGTAACTCAAATAAGAAGTTAGTTTGACCAATTTGTACAAAATAATCTCTTCTTTCGTTGGACACAGTCACTTACCTTTCTTGTCATTGATTTCAAAGTTAGCATTATGTAAAACACAATATCTATATTCATGTATGGAAAGATTAAAAAAAAAAAATAGGAACTAAGTGTGTGGATTTTAAAATAAATAACCTAAAATTGAACCTATTTTGCAAGCAAACATATGATGGTTGGATATGCATACAAATGAGCTCACAAAAGTAAGATGAATATTTTTCAATGCACAAAAGAGGGTTGAAGATGCCATTTTCAATTAAGAATAAACAAATCAACACACTCAAGCTCAATAAGAGATTTGAAACATGCACATTTCAGCCTGTTAAAACACTAATCATAAGCTCATAGGGTAGTGAAACACTAAAGCTCAAAAATTGTTCTCATAGAATAGCCAAATACTGAAGCTCAATTTTTTCTGTTATTCTTTTTTAAGGAAAGAAAAATACAAAATCAAAAAGACAAATTAAAATAACATGAATGACCAATCATTCTTGACGCCATAAAATATTGTTCTTCAATCTACTAAGCAATGAAAAATCAATCCAAGAAGCAAGGGATCATAAACTTGGTTGGAAATGAAGGTTGAGGACAATGTATCAAGCTTTGTGAATTTGGCGAGTTTGGTATTGCTCTAAATAAGCTCAAAGAGCTATCAAAAAGAAAATATCAAAGAGCAATTTCAAAAGGCAAAAGTCTAGTTTTAATGTTTGATCAAGAGTTTGATGTTTCATGTTAGTTTGTAAATAATTTGTAAATTAAAAAATTAATCATAAACTTGGTTGGAAATGAAGGTTGAGGATGATGTATCAAGCTTTGTGAATTTGGTGAGTTTGGTATTGCTCTAAATAAACTCAGAGAGCTATCAAGAAGAAAATATCAAAAAGCTATTTCAAGAGGCAAAAGTCTAGTTTTAATGTTTAATCAAGAGTTTGATGTTTCATGGTAGTTTGTAAATAATTTGTAAATAAAAAAATTAATTAATGGATGCTTTGTGAGCTCCTCCACTAAGACAAAATCATGCTTGCAACTCCACCAAAATTTTATAAAAAATATAGCCTTTGTTTAGGCTTTTGGTTTGCAAAAACTATGATATGTAGGAAAAAATAGAAAAAAATAAAGAAAAACTTTGAAAGGTGGTGCTGCCCTCATCCGTTTTTATTATATTTAAAATCAAGAACACTAGAAGTAAAAAAAAAAAAATGAACTCAAAAATACTGCAATTAAAAAAATAAAAAAACTTAAAAATGATGTTTTGGAGGGACAATAACAAAAAAAATGTTTGTAGAAAGATATCTCATTAATTCTCTACAACAGTTTTAGTAACTAAGATCTGAAATAAAATATTTTCACATTAATCAGATCCATCATCTAGAAACAAAAATTTAATTTGATCCAAAAACATTAGATTGTTGTATAGATTAGTGTCTCGAAAAGTATTTTATTATTTATTTTCGAGAGCTCTATTATTTCTATGGCGTCCTTGTTATTTATTTAAAGGCATCATTTCAAATTAACTAAAAATAATGGGTAAAAAATATATGTTTCGTTTCTTTTTCTTATCAAGGTTCCTCTTCTGCGTTGAATTCCAATTTCGGTCACCATTTTCTACCCTATGTAATTACTCAAAACAACACTATGGTATCATGAGATGTGAGGTATGCCCTACCAACCATTCACACTCATTAATATGCTTACACATGTTAATGTAGATTTATGGCAATGCCTATCATAAATCTTCTTTTTTCGAAAAAAAAATGTAGAAAAGAGTTCAATAATATAAATAAAATTCATATGAATACAGGGAATATTAGGATATAATAAATTTCCTTACCACAATTTTTCAATGAGCGTGTTGTCAAAATCACACAAAATAATGTGACTTAATACATTAAGGATATGGGAAAAAATCAATTGTTTCTGCATTGTGATTATATTGACTTCATGCTGGCTCTTATTTCTACCCGAAGCCTCAGGTAAGCTTGTCAAATAAAATGACACCACAACAAGACTGCAACATGTGGCAATTAATACTTGTCCTTAATCATGAAGAAAACATAAAAGATATTATAATTGAATGTCTTTATCATGTAATTGAGAATAACAAAACTAGATCAGGTTTTATCATCCTGATGTTGTTTGCCTCAAAAGTTATATGTTCCCCCGAATTGACTAGAAAACAATAATTTTTTTTGAAAAGAAACAAAATTAGCTAGTTTACTATGGGCTTCTTTCTTATCTAACATTAATAAAATCATGAAAAAATGTTGAAATTCTAAGAAATCTAATATTTACTTTTGAAACCCTCCATGAGATGACCAGTTCATTGCTTCATCGATTAGACTGTTTGGAACCAAATAAATTTCTTTATAGTATTCAACATTTCTAGTAACGATAAATTCTCTCTCAAGCATATCCATAAAATAATAAAAATTCCCAAGATGAGCATTGAGATGCTGATTCAATTCAATTTAAATAACTAGAGATGCAACCCAATAACAATTCCTAAGATATTTCTTCATTTTCCCTTTCACTAACTTTGCCTTATACCCAAAACTGTACAAAGCACAACTTTTTACATCATCTTATTGTGTAGAGGGAAAATGTGTATTCTCATTCTAAATTTTCGTTTGAAAATAAACACAAATTTTCCACAAGCTTCATGCAAGCAACATTAACCATTAACAAAAGTATTTTCAACAATCTTCCAATAAGTAAGATTTACTCTCACATATGAGTAAAGATACATAAGTATGGATTCCACTCATGCATTAACACCATCCCAACCATGAAATTAATTCATGTTAAACTAAAAGGGAAAGATTTCTTCTTTAAGGATAGACTTATCATGCCCTGAAAAGATAAGGACTTTAAATACAATTAGAATTCTCCAATCATGTCTTTCCTCTTTATGAAGAAACAATTTGCATCAACCATTTAGGTTTAAATATTAGATACATGTATTCTTTTAAGGTATTAACACTGTAGATTTTAACCTTGTACAATATTTACTGCAAAAGTATTTTTAGAAGAACAGAAAAGATACAATGGCAAATACAAACATTACGCATAAATTTTTCACTTGGAAACTCAAACTGGGAAAACAAAAATATTCTATATTCGTTCATTTTGATACATTGTTTACAATACAATATACATATAGGAGCCAGTGGCATCCAAAACCTTAACCCAATGACTTGGATTAGTCAATAACCCTAATTCCTTAACCGGAAATAGAAAACCATCAACATAACTCATGTGCCAAAAAACCACAAAAAAATGGACATGAAAATCGAGGCAACACGAAAAATAAGGAAACATGCAAAGAATATAACACATGCCCAACATTCTCCCACTTTTTTTTTTCTTTGCATATAGGGGGCTTTACATTGTTAAAGATCTAGGGCAGCAATGCCCATGGACCCTCTACACCAACAGAACTTCTCAGTGCTCACATATTTTGTTAATGAATCTGCAACATTCTTCAAAGTGCCCACCTTCATAACCAACACTTTATTTCCTTCAACCATGTCTCTCACAAAGTTATATTTAATATCAATATGATTTGTCTTTAAATGATAATCCGGGTTGTTCTCCAGAAAAATTACACTCTGGCTGTCAAAATCTATCCTTACAAATAGTTGTACCAACCCAATACCTGAACACAATCTTTGTAACCATATTGTTTCCTTACATGCATGAGTGGCTACCATGTATTTAGCTTCTGTAGTTTAAAGTACCACTACAGTCTGTCTTCTTCTCATCCAACTTATTTCTCCTCCAAATAGGTTAAACACATACCCACTTGTAGATCTCCTATGATCCAAATCTCCAACCCAATCTGCATCCACAAAGCCATGTATATCCAATAGTATGGGGTAAAATCATGAATCTGGGTAACACTTTTGTGACAATCGGGTCTCCAAAATTTCTAGCGGCAATTTTTTGGCCAAGCAAATGTTGCTTTCGGCCGAAAATTTTCATGTCAAATTTAACGGTGCCCTCGAAATTCTTGTACAATGTTTTTTGGATGAATTAATTTCCTGTGGTAAGCATATTTCGGTCGAAAGACTTTTTGGCCGAAACATTTATTTTTAATGGATTCCATTAAAAACTAGGTTTCGGCCGAAAGAATAATTTGACCAAAAACTTGAGAATGAGACTATTTGTAGGAAACTGCAAATTCTCTCCATCTTACTTCATCTTTGAAGGTAGAAGACTCCTACAAATACTCAGAATTTAGTTTAAGAATTGATACCAACATTTTTAAAATTGAATCTACTTTCATTGGGTATAATTTTTTTTCATTTTCATTGTTTTTATCTAATTTTATTTAATTTTATAAAAAAATCATTGCATAATATTTTTAGGTGAGATTATGATTCGGTGAAATGAAAAATCCATATCTCTAAAAATACACAAC
>JASDQU010273243.1:0-15179 GCA_032191745.1 Picea mariana
ATCACCTACACTGCCCTAAACTTATTGGAAAGAAATTTGTTATTTTGCTAAGTTTTGGAAGATGAATTTTGTTCATTACTTCTTCATGAATGATGCCTTGGGCTGCCCTAAAACCAGAAGAGAAACGGAACGCTTCTTAGCTTGCTCAACTATTGTGGGTCCTTTGTCCTTTCCTCCTACAATCATCACTTCTACATCTAACTGTTTTCAAAACACAGACGTTAGCAAATCCTTTGAAGCAATATAAATATGGTAAATGAGACGATAATGAGAAAATATCGGTGCAAGATACCCCTGGGCTTTGCTGCAAGCAAAGTTCTTTCAAAGAGTTCAGAGCATTAGAATCCTTGGGGCTTATCTGACTTCTGCTGGGGATTGAATATTCGTTTCCTGCAGTTAAAACAGGTTAGATCAACGTGTTTCGAGCTCATGTCCTGAATCCATAATTGCACCAACAGGATCTCTTACCTGGAGACAGTCGTGCTACGTGTAAGAGAATAAGCTTGTCATGGTTACCTACAGTATGTGAAAGAACCCAAAGCAGAGCTCTCTTGACCTCTTGTGTGGAGTCTACCACGACCATAACTTTTCTTTCTGTGCCAGAACAATCTTCACCGAGATAGGGAAAAATCTCCTCAAGTATATTGGATCCATCTAAATTAGGCCCTCTAGTGGTGGATTTTGCTTTTGGAGGAGATGCAGGATTCAAGTGCTTGTGGTTACCATGGTGTGCAGGTTCTATCTCCATTACACTTCCACCAAAATAAGCTATTGCAACTTAGTAATAAAAAAAAAACAGCTTGAAGAAGGAGCGCTTAGGTGTCTTCAATCTAATATTTGAAATAAAGCAATGTTCAGACAACATACAGAAATCAAACATAGCATAACCCAAATAAAATCCTTTGATGATCCAGAAGCTGGCAAGATAAATAACACAGTATAACCAAACAAAACCTAGTAACTATATCTGGTAGCAGTCAGATGAAAATCAATTTTCCCGTTGATCAAAGCTATCATAGCCTTGCAAACAATAAGATAAAAAGTCACTGGTCATTACAGTACCTGATAAAGTTATTGCACCATACCATTCGAAGTCAGTTGCAAGAAAATCAAATGTCACAAAGATCGAAGCTATTAGGGTTTGCAAAACACCTCACACAAATATATACGTACTAGCACCAGTACCTAAAAGCTGCTGATCTTTGCAGAGCGGTACAATTAGTTTAAAAGTTTAAAAATACAAATGACGTCGATCCACCTATGTCAAACGGTACAATTAGTTTAAAAGTTTAAAAATACAAATGACGTCGATCCACCTATGTCAAACTCATGATCATATTAATTTTATGGATATTTTATTATTTTTAAATTATAATATATTAAAGACCTAACCTCAGCAATTATTCTAAAGAAGATTGGTTTTCTTTGTATTTAGCAATTATCCTTAAGAATATTGGTTTTATTTTGCCGGAGAATTCACAGTTGGTGTCATCAGGATTAATTGTCAATTAGAATTCGAAAGGTCGATGACAAAATGACACCAACTGTGGATTTTCCAGCAAATGATTTTGAAATTCCTCAACACAGAAATCTGAAAACAGTAATATTGGTTTTCTTGTTATTTAGAGTGAAACAATTTTTAGGTTTTGGAGTAAACTTAAAATTATCCGTTAAGGGTTTGTTTTCCTTACTAAATAAATTAATAGCCCAAGAGTAAAAGTTTTCCTTTTACAAATCAGAAGCAGGTTATTTTAGATGAGTGGTTTTTGATGAATGACCATGAATCAAGTGGAAATAACCACCAATAATGAATCAAGCTGGAATAATAATCAATAATGATTGACAACTGAATTATTGTAATAGATTTTGCCACTTTCTTAATAATTCACCTCAATAATACTTGAGAAGGATAATTTATCCAAACCAAACAACAAAACTTGTCAATACTAAGGTTTTTAAACTAGCTACCACACTGATTCTCTGGAAATGATGAAACCGTTGCCTTGGCAGCGGAATCAGGAAATCCCAACACTCAAGCTTTGAAGGGAAGTTGCACAAGTCCAATGCTTCATTGCAAAGGTTTCAAATTTGAAAATTGACTATATTTTGTTCAAAGACGATGACCTAAAATAGCCACGATATCTTGCTCATAAACCGTTTGATTCTAAAGGTAAAACTTTTCTGATAACAGCTTTGAGTCTTACACATAGGTCTTCCTCCCCGTAATCAATTTCTATAACCTAAAACCTCATTTGTATTTTAACGATTCCTTATGCAAGTCTTATACTATGACCTTCTATACTACCGCTCATGATCCATCATGCCATAAACAAATATTACATGGACTAAGACCTAAACCATGCTTTGGACTTTGAAAACAGTGGTTTTTGTTTAAACCATGGCTCATGTTCTCATCTTGATCATAATGTCCTTCATTGTGTTGTTACCTCATATAGAGTTCATTTTATAACTTTTTGTAGGGTTTTGTTATGTTAGATAGCCTATTAATTGTAAAAAAAAATATTAAATATTCTAATGTTAGGATATTTAGTCATTGATAATAATGGGTTTGAGTTAATATTATATATTTAAAAAATGCACTAGGTAGAACATTGTGTTACCATAAACATGAAATTTTCCATTATTCTCATATTTTTTAAGATTTCATAATTTTTTAGATGAAACTTTATGATGTTATTTTCAATTATTATCACATTTTTATATATTTCATCATTTAAAAAAAATTAAGATCCAAATTCATACAATAAGTGAGAAAATCATAGGAAAAAGTGCTACTACATGAAAAAATGATTTAATTGATAACAAAGGAAAAGAAAGAATGGCAAATCATAAGAATTCATTCGATGGAGTTCAAAACCTAAAACTACATAATAAGGAAAACATAGACACTTAATAGGAGAAACTATGATTCTAACATCCTCACAACAAGTGAAACATAGGCATTAGATGGAGCCAATTTTAATTCTAAGCAAAGTGTCGATTGAAGTTTTGTCTATAGTTTAATGTCCACAATGAACACCATGCAAATTCTACATCACTAAGAAAAATGTATGTCTTTCCAAGTTTTTTTGACAAGATATCAAGCTCAAACAACCATGTCACCAAAAATAACTCACTCAAATCTACGAATGACACAATTAACAATTTGATGGGGGTTCATTACAAAATTAATGAAATTCTAGTAGCAAAGTCTACAGAACCTTATGATCAAGGGACCAACCATCTTTATGATTCATCATGAGAGTATAGATGAAGATGACTAACCTAATTTACTACAACCTACTACAAAGGTGTTTCAACATTTTAGTGAAGGTGTACACTCTTCTATTTTCGCTCCATTGCCTTAACTAACCCATAGAAAAACAAGTCTTAAGCATATATAAGTGTATGCGAGTGTTTTTCCTTCTATTAAATATCTTTTTGAATCTAAACCTTATGATGGTAAATATTGATTATTTTTGTCTTTATTGAAATCTAAGAGGTTAAGGTTTGTTAGGAAAATTTTAGGCATAAAACACTTAAAAATATAGAAACAAGTAATCATATGGTTAGAAGTCTTATGGATTATTTTAGATTAATTAATAAAAATAATTGTTCGAAAGCCCATGACATGGTGCATTATGTATTAAAAAAATCAATAGTAAATAAGATTAGAAGACAACATCATTTTCTTAAGTTAAAAATTTAATCTCTTAAATTAAATGACAAAAGGCTTCAAAAACATATTATATTATATGAGACCATATTGACAACCCAACCAAACAATTTTTTTGGGAATTTATTGCTAAACTTCCATGTAAGGATGTGAAACTAATTGAAGCCATGAAGGGATTGGTACAAACATTTGGAATGAAAACATCGAACCTTCTTCCACTAGGAAGGATGTATTGAAATGAAAAAGGGGTTACAAATAATGAACCATGTACAATAAACACTTTTTGACATGACATAAATAGATCCATGTGAGAAAATAAAATGTACCGGTCTCGAGTTGATGCTTTCATAGAATAAAAAATTGCAATCCTTGTTATGTTTGAATAAACAACATCCATAATAGTTTGATTATTATTATACAATTTTTTGTCTATTTTGGTACTTTCTAGGTGGAAAATTTGGAGCTATTGGTTTGTAGGGTCCATTTTAGGGGCAAGTCCCACTTTGGTCATTTTGGGTCTAGAAAATTTTGGATCTTGTTTAAGGCCTCAAATGATCATTTTTGTTTTCAAATATTTGCAAAAAAAAGTTCCAATCTCTTGATGTTGTTCTACATATCAAGATGTTTCCAATGATGTGAAAATATCCTCAATCTAAGGTCATATAGAGAAGTTATGCTTCCCGCAAGTTGACATATCATGTTGACCACCATGATAATGAGTACATGCCACATCAACCCACATTACTCACATGTGTGGAGCTAGTCACATGTGTATTTTCAGGATTATTTTAAAGGTTCCAAAACCCTAGCATTATTTGGAAGTTGATGAATGAAAAATCCATAGCTCTAACCCTATATAATTATTAGGACATGCTAAACATTGAGATACTAGAAACAAAAAGAGTCCCATTCTTATTCTATTTTTATTGTTCTATAGTCGAGAATAACACATAGGAGTGGGATTTTAGAGCAAAATAGAAGACATCGTAGTATCCATACTAGCCACACTATCCATGGAAACTCCATAGTGAGTGCCACTTTATTTATGTTTGTATTTCATAACTGAGAATAAAAGAGTAGAGCATAGGCCTCACCTTCTAGATGGGTTTTTCTCATATTGGATTTTCCCAAGGTACATCTTATGTTCATTGTGTGGATGGTGTGTTATTTTCTTATCTTCTTTCATTTAATTTTAAGTTATTTTATTATTTTCATACATTAAGATAAAAACATTAAATCCAAATCTTAAGTAAAGAACTTTATAATAACAGATTGTAGAAACTTGTAAGATATGTTGTGAAAAATTATTCTATTGGAATATCCATGGAAATTTATAAATCATATTGGTATCAAAGAAAATTTCTTTGGGTTTTTTGGGGGGAGGTGTGGGATCCAATAAGTGGAATAAGAGAGAATTCTTGAAACCCTAGCCATGGTGGATGAGTACCACAATAACAATCTAAGGGTTGAGTCAAAAGATATATTTTTAAATATGGAAGCACAATTAAGTTGACATATCTCGCAACATGGTCATCTTCATGGTAGCTCTAGATAATAAGTTTGTACCTTTAAGGGAGTTTTGTAGCTATAAATTAGAAGCAGGGTCAAATGAGAAATTTGTAAATAAAAAATACCCAGAAAAGGAGACGAAAAAACACCTAGAGAAAGAGAGTTATTTAAAGTGGAAGAAAAAGTGGACATCAAATCCTACTAAGGTGATATTGATGTTGTGGAATTGCTTCAATAGTTGCAAAAATAAAAAACTTATTTTAGTGTTCATAACATAGAAGAAGAGCAACATATTTCATTTTCCCAACTCAAATAAGAGGGCCATAATTTATTTAAAGTTATGGCATGGTTTCAAGTGGAAGAAAAAGTGGATATAAAACCCTACCATGGTGAGATTGATTCTATTGTATTGGGTCAATGGTTGCAACAATTAGAATTTTACTTTAGTGTTCATAACATAGGAGAAGAGAAAAATATACCATTTTCCCAGTTGAAGTTTGAGGGCAATGCCCAAAATTGGTTGGAAATTCACATGGAGATGCTTAGGATAGAAGGTGACCCGCTAGTAACTAAGTGTGAGGTGTGTAAAGACATAACTAAATATCAATTCTACCCTATTAGGTATGAAGAGGACGAGTAGATAAATTTCCATTAGTTACAGTAGAATGAAGGGTAGATTGTGTAAGACTATACACCATAGATTTCAAAAAATGACCATTATGTTGGGTATATATCCAAAGAACTTGAAAGTATTCCTCAAGTTTTTGGGTGGTCTACACATTCATTTATAGATTCAAGTGATTTGTTTTAACCTAGGATAGTTTATTAGGCCTATGTACAAACACAAAATCTAGAGAATATGGTTAAGATTAAAGGACAACCTAGTGATTCCGAGCATAAAGACCACCAAGATGCTTCCAAGGTGGGAAAGAAGAAGTGGAAAGGAAAGGAAAAGAATGAAACACTACACATTAGTGAAAGGATCCAAAAAACCACTATAACCACTATAATATGGATAACCACACTGAAGATAAGTGTTGAAATCTAATACATAGATAAATCCAAAGAATTGCAAGAAGGATGCTAAGAAGAAGAACATGCTAGTTGTAGATTCAAGTAACTCGGTAGAGAGTATCTCATATGTAAATGGATTTTTTTTTGTATTACAATGTAAAAGTAAATGAATATGAGTACCCTCCAATCCAAGGAAGAGAAGGAGATGACGAAAATCTTTCATATTAATATCTAGGTCAAGAAGACAAAGGTGGATTCTCTATTTGATTTTGGTTCATAGCACAACCTCATACTAGAATATTTGGTCATCCAGATTGGATTGAAAGTTTAAGACCATCCTCACAAATATCCATTAGTATGGATAAATAAGGATGTAGATCTAATTGTCACTACGCAATGCAAGATAAAATTTTCTATAAGTGCAAACTATATTTGATGAAGTGGAATAAAATGTAATACCATTTGATGTGTGTGGTGTACTGTTTGGAATCCCCTACATGTACATGAGTGATGGAATATTCACGAGGAGGGGAAACTAGTAAAAATAAAGGATGGGAAGCCCTTCATCATTGATCTAGACAAAGTTAAATCCAAGACATATCTAGTAACTGCTAACCACACCATACAATGGATCAGTTCTAGTAGGAATTTTATATTTCTTTTCTTAAGAGAGAATGAGCTACAAGATGAAATTTTAAAAGTAAAAACATCTCTAGATTAATGTACTAAAGAGAAAAAAAATCAATTGCAGGAGTTATTGTAGGCATACAAATAAGTTTTATAGAATCCTAAAGGGTTACAACCCAAGAGGGAAGTGGAGCATGAGATACAGTTCTTTTCTGACTTCCCATTGTCAAACATTGGGTTTTATAAATAGTCCATCCTGGAAGTAGATGAAGTGAAGAAACAATTGCAGAAGCTATTGGAGTAGGGATTAATTCAACCAAGCACCTCACTTTCATGAAAAATTATCATCATAGTACCTAAGAAGGATGGGACTTGGAGAATGCTTATTAATTATTGGGTTTTGAATAAAATCACCCTCAATAATGAATACCCTCTGCATAGGACTACTTCCTTTCTAGATCAATTGTAATATGCCAAGTACTTCATCGTGTTGAATCTCAAATGAAGATATTACTAGGTATGGGTTAAACAAGAAGGAATCTGAGAAACTTCCTTCAAGACAATGCAAGGTCTATATCAATGGATAGTAATGACACTTTTTTTTTTTGTAATGCACCAACTACATTTATGTGTTTTATGAATGATGTATTGCATCCATTTCTATATTTAATTTTAATAGTGTACTTAGATGATATATATTATTTTATATATCTACTTAGGAATAACATATATATCACATCTCGTGTAGGTGTTAGAGACTTTGAAAAATAATCAATTGTTGGAAAACCCTAAGAAATGTAAATTTTCTCAGCAATCATTATTGTATTTGGGGTATGTGATTGGTGGATGGGAACTCAATATATATCCTATAAATATAAAGGACATCTACAAGTGGCCAAGTCCTTCTAGTGTCCCTAAAGTTAGGATCCTTATTTGGATCCTTGTTTGGGAAACATAGCATCTAAGGAAATTTATAACATCATTTCAATTGTGGCTACACCACTCCATTCCATAATAGATACCAGCAAGAGATTCCAATAGGGAAATAATTAGCAAAAAGATTTTGATGAGCCAAAATGAAATATCGGTCAAGCACCAATTTTTTCATTTCCTAATCTACAAGAGAATTTTGAAGTAGATATGGATGCAAATGGATATGTTGTGGCAGCAATCTTGATGTAGGAGATAATATGATATTATATTATTTTGAAATTATTCATGGAGGAGTCCTAAAATATCCTACATATGACAAGGAAATATATGCACTCGATCAAGTTATTGAGAAATGGAAGTATTATCTTATGGGAAAGGAGATGATCATCCACATTGATCACCGACCACTATAGTATCTATAGGCCTAGATTATGTTTCAATAGATCATACACTAGATGTGGATGAGGTTTTTACAAAAAATTCATGTAATCGTAAAATATAAGGAAACACTAATCATTTGGGAATCATGCTTTCAAGGCCACCTACATCGATGATCACATCTTTGGGAACTCTTATGCAAATGAACCCTTTCATCCATGATTACTACAAGAGGAATACACAAAATATGGGGGATTTAAAGAGGCATTTAAATAGGTATAGGGAAAATTTCATGTGAAAGAAGGCGACAATAAGGTTGACTATCATATTAGGGATGGGTTTCTCTACAATCTAGACAATATTTGCATTCCTAAAGGTTAAATATTGCAGCGTAGAAAAGAGGTTCATACTCCAAATTTGCAAGGAATTTTTGAATTGGGAAGATAGTTTCCAACTTACAGAGGTCTATGTATTGGCATAAAATGCAAGAAGAAGTAGCTCAATTTATTATAGGATGCATAATTTATTGTAATAACAAGCCCAATAACAAAAGGTCACAAGAAAATTACAAGGTATGTATGACCAATACAAAATCAGGAAAACATTCAAGGTGGAAGATAGAGTTAATTTGTAGGTAATAACATAAAGGATCTATCGTATGGTCATTATCAAGTGATAGATAAGAGGGGTGATAATTCCTACAAACTCAATCTACCCCCATATATGCATGCTCACTCAGTAGTGAATATGGAAAATATCAAACTCTATGATCCTTCCATGTTGGACAAGGAAATTAATCAACAATTATTACCTACCACAGAAGACTTAGCACCAAAATATGAGGCAAAGTTTGAAAAAGATAAAGTTTTGTAGAAGAATTATAGAACAACAAGATATGGATAGTGTGAAATCTGGAAGGTTGGGTTGAAGGGAAAACTCTCGTGCAAGGCCAAATGTTACTCCATGGAGAAGATAGAGGAAAGCATCCCTCAAATTCTTTAGTAAAATATTTTTGGGAGAAAAAACCTCCATAAATGAGGAGGTATGATCCAGAATGGATCATTATATAATTTGACGTTTATTTTGGTACTTTATGGGTGGAAACATTGAAGTTATTTTCTTGTATGTCGTATTTTAGGCATAGGTCCTACTTTGGTAATTTGGGGTCCACAAAATTCTAGATCCTATTTGAGGCCTTAAAGGATAAATTTTGTGGTCAAAACATTGTAAACAAAGTTCTATCCTCTCAATATTGTTCCACGTATTGAGAAATTTCCAACCATGTGAAAATCACATCAATTAGAGTTCGTAGGAAAATGTTATGCCTCCCACAAGTTGACCTATCATGTTTTCCACCATGATATTGATCGGATGCCATGCTATCCTACATTACTTAGCATGTGGATCTATTCATATGTGAAATTTCAAGAAGATTCTAGAGGTTACAAATCCTTAATATTAATTTGGAGTTGAGGCATGCAAAAAATCTAACCCTAACCCTAGATGGCTATAAGGACATGTTAAACACTAGTCACTAGGAATGTAAAGCATTTCATTCTTCTTATTGTTCCATAGTTGAGCAAAGCATTTGTGATTGGGATTTTGGAGTGGAACAAAGGAAGTAGAATATCTTGTAGTATCCATATTGGCCAAGTTTCCATGGAAAGTACATGGTGAGTACCACTTTCTTTGTATTTTCATTTTCATTTCAAAACGATGAAGAAAAATGAAGAGCATATGCATCAACTTATAGTTGGGGTTTTCCTATATTTGGTTTCCCAAAGGCACATCTCGTGTCCATTATGTGGATGGTGTGTTATTTTCTTAGCTTCTTTCAATTTAGTTTTAATTATTTCAATATTTTCACACATTAAGGTAGAAGCACTAAATCTGAATATGAAGTAAAGAACGACAATTTATAGATCATTACTGGAATGGTCTGTCACAACATATCTTACAATTTTTTGCAATCTATTATTATGCAATGATTTTACTTAAGATTCAAATTTAATGTTTCCAGATTAATGTATGAAAGTAATAAAATGATTGAAATTGAAATGAAATAAGATAATAAAATAACACATTATCTTCAAAATTAATATAAAATGTACCAATATGATTTGTAAACTATCATGGATATTCCACTGGAATACTAAATCACAACAAATATTAAAAGTTTATACAATCTATTTTGAAGTGGTGCTTTACTTAAGTTTCATATTTAATGTTTCTATATTGATGTATGAAATTACTAAAAAAACTCAAATTGAAATGAAAGAAGATAAGAAAATAACACACCATCCACATAATGAACACAAGATTTACTGTGGGAAAACCCAAAATGAGAAAACCTAGATATAAGGTGAGCTCTATGCTTTGGTATTTTAATGTCATATATGAAATGCAAATACAAATTAAGGGGCACTCACTATGGAGTTTCTATAGATGGATATTTTTAGCATGTTATATGGATAATGTAGCCAACAACACAAGGAAGAAGAGTGGTTATGCATTTTAAGATTATAGGCCATATACATATGTTTACCCATTTATAAAGTTAATCATTTGTAAAAAACTTTCGTCACAAACCTAACCAAGCCACACTCTTCAAAGGTACATTAGTTCCCTAATTTTGACCATGATAAATCAATGGAGACCCTCAATTGTCGAGATTATCAAGAGCATGTACTTGATTGAGACATATATTGTTTGAAGGAATTATGCATGCCTACATTGCACACTTATAGATAAGTTGAAAGGTGAGTTATTGATATTATGCCACTACATTATTTCCTTTAAAAACAATTACAGTTGGCAATTCTCACATTATTTTTTATAGGCACATATTTATTTTCAAAATCATTTGGAAATGATATGCACAATGCAACACATTTTCAATGAAAGTGACATAATGGAATATTTAAGGCTTAAGTGTCCCTGGCATAAAACATATCGAAGAAAAGGATATTGTTTTCTTGCAAGTCGAAACTGTAGGATTTCCTCTATATATGTCCTTAATTTTTATTTGGCCAAGTAGTAAATCTGTGTTTTCTAATCATTCTAGGAGAAAAATAGATATTTCTATGTTACTCTACCTAGGAAAACCAAATTTGTTATTGAGTGGGAGGAACCTAACATAAGCATTGTTGTGGATCCTATTAAACTTATGTGACTGTGCATGGTATTGGCCATCATTTATGCTTCAAATGATGCAAGAGAAAGAGTGTTTTTCTAGTATTATATGTACAGTGAGATACCTAATGAATCTTGGTTGGTTTTTAGAAACTTTCATGTCCTGGAAATCCAATAAAACAAGTAGAGGGAACTTCCTTTGTGCTTGTTGTGTGTATGTTTGGGGGGGAGGGGGCGAGAAACATGGCTCCTCTCAATACCTAAAATGGGATTTATGATCCTAATCAATATTGATTCCATGATTTTCATAGTTTTGGTTCACTTGGATGAACTTTAGAAAGGGTCTAGATAGAATCTACTAGTATCTTTACAAAGTAATGTTGTCAAAGCATAATTATTTTTACTTTGAATTTGATGGAGGGAGGGAAATGTGTGTTGTTACATACACACTCTTCATACCACAAAATAAAATAGTGATTCAATATCACGGGGAGGGTATAAAATGCACATGCATTGAACCGAGTGCTTTATGAGTGTTTCTCACCTTCAAATTCCAAGTTTTTTTGCATGCTTCAAAATTGAATAGAACTTGGTCCCCATACCCTAGGGAGAGAATTGGTGGATATATTAGTGGGAATATGAAATCTCTATAACCTTTAACTTTCTACGAATATATGATAAAATTGAAAACATTCAAGAAAGTTGTAAAAGAGAAGATAGACAATGGAGAGATGGAAGAGGCAATGCAAGGTCTACAATGGAGCCCATATGAAGAGTACAAAATAAATCAATTTATTGAGATTCACATCTTCTCTGGGAAGACATGTTTCATTGATCCAAAGGTGCTTAGATACAAGTGTGACTACAATTCTAAATGAACATGGTGGATAGTCCGACTATGTCCTTATTCAAATATTTAGCCAAGAAGGAGGTCTGCAAAAAATATTAGCCTTAAAATCTATGTTGGATTGAGTCACCAAATAAAAATAATGTATTGAATTTGAATTTGATGATCATTGAAAAATGGTTTAAAACAAGTTGGATTAGGAAGGGAAAATGTGAGGTTGTTCAAAATTGTTTGGGAGTGGTGTTAGCTAACGTTTCCTTTCCCTCGATGAGTTGTATGCAACCTCGCATGAGATGGAAAATTACAAATCACTTAGGATTGATGGATTTACTTTTGAATTACAGACCACATTGTATTTAGTTGGGCAAAAATCCAATACATGTGTATAATGAAGAATTCAAAAATCAATCCCCAAAGGAAGAAACCAATCATGATTTGACTAATTATATTCTTAATATTGGAGGGTGAGTGCACAAAGTTGGTGGAAAGAAAAGTGGCAAGGGGGTGAACACGAACACACTCTCGCAATAATGTGTGTGTGTTCCTAGGAACTCGCACGTGTTTCTGATTCTATAGGTTTGGTAAAGCATGAACCTCCACTCAACATGCCACATAGTTACGTTGGTAGGAATGTGTGCACGTTCCTCTGTCATGCCCTTTTTTAATAGACCACGGGTGAAATTCAGTGTATGGCCACATTGAGATCACTTTT
Source organism: Picea mariana (assembly GCA_032191745.1). Classification (NCBI taxonomy): domain Eukaryota; kingdom Viridiplantae; phylum Streptophyta; class Pinopsida; order Pinales; family Pinaceae; genus Picea; species Picea mariana. The sequence continues at coordinate 12,829 of JASDQU010273243.1, forward strand.
GAATGAATTAAGGGGCATACAGGAACCTAGACGATCGTCCTTGACCACTTCATTGGATGTCATTGTATTTTCCATAGCAAGTACCCAAGGGAAATTAATTTTCTTTTCTAAATATAGAGATAGGATGTTGGAGTTATATAGGAATGAAATTGATAGAAACCAAGTTAGAGACTTGGGTATTTTAAAACAAGAGTTGATGTCTCTTTTTATTAATCCCAAAACTAGACAACAACCACTTGTCAACAAGAAATGCATTTGTATAAACTAGTACATCCACCCAAAAATTATCCAAAACTAGATGGATAGGTGGTTCATGGTCTTTGAAAATTTTCCCTACAATAACAAGGAGGTGCCTTTATATTCTTTGAGAAAATTATGGGAAGAATTTAATTTGGGTCACCATGTAAACTACTTCGACATTGGTGATTTTTATGGGGTGGGTGGAGGGTTCGCACATGACCGAGAGCATGTGAGTCATGATCCCATGGTGGATCCTCATACCCCCAGAAGAATACTTAACCCCCCTGTCGAGCATCCTCATGTTGCAAAGGGATTGTAGAAGGCATACATAGCTCTATCAACCTTGACTTGGAGTCTGGTGCAACATGGTATTTTTGTTGCACTATCTCAGTAGGAGGTGCTTGCTAGTGACATTGACAGAGGGTTTGGACCGCCAACCCCTAGAGTAGAGTGCAGTGGGGAGATGGAACATGGACAAAGAAGTTGTTCATGTGAGCCTCACAGATGCTCGAGTTGCAGGCATACCTGATATTGGCCTATGGAGGCCAGTGGATACTAGATATTCATGGAGGAGGCTAGTATCCTAACCATATACGATTTCTTCATTTTTATATATTTATATAGTATTCTATGTATTTATTTAGATATTTTATTTTATGATGTTTTATAGTGGCTACACTCGTATAACAAACCCTCTACATTGTTATATGCATCAATGTCTATCTCCATCACTGATGTAGCAATAGAGGCAACCTGGTCGTTCAATGTACTTCATACACAGGTATGTGTCACATTTGATAAATTCACCATAGTGATTTCTTTATTTTTCGGCATCCTCAAATTTATAATGTTCTTGTGTTTCTATAGGTTGTGGGACCAGGCGATGTCGATCAATGTCTACTTGATATGGAAAAATCACCTTCTTCATAGATATCATATGTTGAGTTAAATCTCATTTAAATATCAAATTTGTTATATTTATGTTGGTGAGTTTTACTATTTTGTACTAATAACAATATTATTAATTTGTATGCAGGTTGCTAATATTTTCTCTAGTTACATTACTAGTCTAGTCCTTGGGAAACCATCCATGGATTTTGGGTTACATGTTTCTAGTCCAAGCATTATTCCATCACTTGTACAACCCATGGGGGTTCATCACCTCCCACCCCTGCCATATTTCTTATTCCATTCATCCTCAATGGATGCACATGGAGGCCACCTATTTTCACCACCTTTTCCATCACATCCATCCATATTGGATGCACCCGTATGCCACCCACCTCCACCACCATTTCTATCTACATCATCCACCGAGTCTGCCACAGTAGATGTTTCCTCAGAGCAGGTTGTATAGTCGAGCACTCCACCTGCCACCAAATCTCCATTGATGCCTGAGATATTCACAATGAGATAATGTGTTGATGATAATTTTTTATATATCATGAATGGAATTGATTTTATGCATATTTTTTTAAATTTCATTATTTGATCCTTGTAACTGACATAGGGTGGCATCGTTGAGAGATTAGGGTCAAAAATGAGGGTAATAACCTCACGATTGTTAGTACCATATACGATAAGTTGTCTTATGTTGAATTACATAGTATCATTTTTTTGAGTCTTTTAATTCATTGTGGAAAAAACTTATAACAAATGTTTTTCTTTGTGCAATCCCTGGAGTGACGAACCATGCCCATAAGCAAAACCACTCGATGTTCTTCTTCTAGCAAGAGAAGAAAATTGATTTGTAAGATGCTCCCGAGGGTGGCAAGGGTGGAAGTGGTAAATTAGTGACCAATGACTTCCATTTTGTATCTAGGCCACCATATGGTTGTTTTTTTATGTTAGGGATAAATCCATACAGAAAATATTGCTAAGTGATAAATCCATATGCAATTAATGATTCTCAAGGACCTAAATTTGATGAAAGACTAAAGTCCCATTCTAGTTAAGACTCCAGTAACCAATAATAAGAATCATGTATGGTAACATAATCACAATAGAAATAAGAGGGTTGAAACCTTACATTACTCTATCCAAGATGAAGCATGGTTCATTATAATGGAAATCACAACATGTTACTAGGGTTTCTTAATACAGAATCAACA
>JASDQU010273246.1:15279-25642 GCA_032191745.1 Picea mariana
TTTTAGGAATTACTTGGATAAATTTGTCATTGTATTCTTGCATGTCATTCTCATCTACTCTAAGTTTGAAGAATAACATGAACACCACTTGAGGATGGTGCTACAAGTGTTAAGGGATGCAAAGTTGAGCAAGTGCTCATTTTATCAGGAGAAAATACATTATTTGGGACATATGATTTCAAAGGAAGGGATAAAAATGTATTCAAAAAAGATAAAGTCCATTGAGGGATGACCAGTAACAAAGAATGTGTTATAGGTGAGATATTTCATGGGACTTACATGTTATTATAGAATATTTATTGAGGGTTTCTCGAAGATTGCACACCCAATCACTTTTTTTAAAAAGAAGGTTGTGAGATTTGAATGGACCTATGATTGTGAAAGAAGTTTCTAGCACTTGAATAACTTATTGACAAGTGCATAAATATTAAGAATTTTTTATCCTAAGAAGACTTCATTGTGTGCACCAATGCTTGAAAGGAAGGGCTTAGAGGAGTTCTTAGCCAAAATGGGCATGTGGTATGCTACGAGTCAAGGAAGTTGAAAGAGCATGAGAGGAACTATGCCACCCATGATTTAGAATTTACATCCATAGTTCATGCCTTGAATATATGGAGGAATTATCTCATGGGAAGAAGATTTGAATTGAGGAAAAACCTTAGTGGTATGAAATACTTGTTTGAACAACCAATTTTGAATGCTAGGAAAACTAGATGGCTGAAATTCCTCAATGAGTATGACTTTGATATAAAACTTATCAAAGGAAAGGAGAAAATGGTGGGTGATCAAATCAACAAAAGGGTATAGGAGATGCATGCTACAACCATTAACATGTACACATATGATTTCAAAGACATAGTTTTGGAAGTTGCAAAATCAAACCATCATTATGGGGAGACAAAGGAAAAATAACAACAAGGTAATAATAAACAGAAAATTCAAGATTATGAGTTAAGGGAGGATGTAATACTCATGTACAAAGGAATAGTATATGTACGTAAAAATCAAGATCTAAAAAATCTAGTGTTGAGGGAGATGCATAATGTGCCTTATACCGGGCACCCAGGTTACCAGAAAAAAATTGCAGTTGTTAAGAGCCAATATTTTTGGCCAGGTATGAAGAAAGAGGTGGATGATAATATAGCTATATGTTTAAAATATCAGAAGGTCAAGGCTGAACATAGACATCCAGTTGGTTTGATACAACTATTTCCCATTCCAAAGTGGAAATGGAAAGTGGTGACAATTGATTTTATCGCCAAGTTGCCTAGAACCATGAAACAAAATGATTCCATCATGGTGGTGGTGGATAATCTCACTAAATATGCTCACTTCATTCCAGTGAAGCTAACACATAAGGAAACTAAAATTGCAGATATTTATATGAGGGAAATTTCTAGGATCCATGGTGTGCTTAAGGAAATTGTTTATGACATAGATCCCTTATTTAAATCAAATTTTTGGAAAGGATTATTTAAATGATTTGGGACAAATATGAACTTAAGCACAACATATCATCTAGAATTAGATGGATAAATAGAGAGGGTCAATCAAGTGATTGAGGATATTCTAAGGATGTATGTGATGGATAAACCATCAAAATGGGAAGATTATCTACATTAGTTGAGTTTTCTTATAATAATGGTTATCAAACTTCTTTAAAGATGAGACCATTTGAAGCATTGTATGGTATAAAGTGAAACACACGAGTGATTTGGGACAAACCAATAGACCAATAAGTGGTTGGGCCAGAGTTCCTTAGGGAAATGGAAGAACAGATGGTGAAAATAAAGAATAATTTAAAGGCTTCTCAAGACAGGAAGAAAAGTTATGCAGACAAGGGAAAAAATCACAGAGACTTTAAAGTGGGTGACCATGTGTTCTTAAAAGTGAAGGCCAAGAAAAGTTCCTTGAAGTTGGGAAATTGTTCAAAGCTTATAGCATGTTATTGTGGGCCATTTGAAATCCTAGAGAGGATTGGTATTATTGCATACATACTTTCACTACTTGCATCCATGTGAATTCATATTGTATTCCATGTATCATTGCTTAAAAAGTATGTGCCTAGTGCTAATCATGTAATTTATTGGAACGTGATCTAGGTGGAGCAAGAAGGATACTTCTGAGTTCAACCGTTGTGCATATTAGATAAAAAATTCAAGTGTCATAGCCTTAATTTACACCTTACATGTCAAAAGAGAGTTCACAAGATGATACAAGCTTAAAACCATGATTTTCCCAAGACTTTCCTTTGTTATATATCTCTTTGGAGGATGCTTGGGAAAGATTCTAGATCTTCTAGAGGCCACTAGAGACTTGAATACTGTGAGTTCCTAGGCCTATGACATGAAGATACAACTCATCTTTCACCTATCACTTTGTAACTCCATGAATCTAGAAGGTTTACAAATTATCACTTGTTGCACTACTACCAAAGTGTAATGATCGTCTCGTGTTGAACCCTCTTAGACCTGCGATGACCTCCAAAAAGGGGTCGTGAACTCCCTTCTGACCTTTAGGGTACAGATTAAGGATATAAAAGAAAGCTTCTATAGAATCAAGAAATAGGGTTGGTAAAGGTCCAGAGGACCTGTTATGGTCTTGAAGATGTAACTTGGGAGCATGAATATGCCACGCGGGAGGAGTACCTACATCTTTTTGAATATTTTTGAAGAATTTTGGATTCTACATGTGTATATAATCCATTGAGAACAATGCATAAATAAGGGGGAGGGGAATGTAATACCCTTAGGATGAACCCAATTATAAATGTACATATACTTTATAGGTTGGTAAGAGTGCCTTTGTATATATGTTTTTAGGCCATAGTTCCTATGTGAAACTAGGTCAGAGAGCCTAGGTAATAAAGGCCAATGAGCCTATCATTGTAATATGTAATCACACTTGAATTTATAAATAAAAATACATCACTGCTACAGACCAATCAAACAAGAGAGTATGGGGGGATAAAACTCCATTAGAGGGAAAGGGGGGCTATGAGTCTAGGCAGAGGGTCTAAGCCAAAGAGGCTTAAGCCAAGGGAATATTATATTAATGTTTCTTAAAAGTCTAATTTATGTGATATTTTAATCCTAAGTTCCTAAAGGTGGGGAACATGTCATCGAGTGGGGTCCATGTAGTTCCCAGCATGACAAGTGTCAAGTTGGGAACATGCATACTCAAAGTGGGAACTTAGTACATTTTCCCATTATTCTCTCATCATTATCATTCATCCTCATGTTCATTCCTACCATTGTGACCTTCCTACCATCCACATCCATACCTGTACTTGGGAAGCTTTGGAGGTGATTGTAACTAATAAAATTGGGTAGTTTGAGATTAAAAAGAAGGTTGTTAGGCCTGTGTGCATACTGAAGAAGAAGGTTGTCAGGATCATGAGCATTCTCTTTGAGTGAGAGAAATGAAGATAAATTTTTTTCCTGTGTGCTAGGAAGTAGCTACAGAGCTATGAGAATTTATGTTTGGGCTGTTACTGAAGTCTCAGATGGGAAGTGGGACAACTGAAGGACTGTTTAGTAGATAAGGGGCACACTTCCTGGGGTGGGATAGGCTATGGGAAATGATAGGATGTAGGCTAGTTGCTGAAGTTGGCACCTTGAACTGAGATTAATTTGGGTATCTATTAGACCTTATTTGATCTAGGTGGATATTGGTGGCCACCCACCTATTCCAACTGGCTCCTTGTGTCAGTTTTTGATTTTGCATGTCTTTCTGTACTACTTTTTAATTGCGAGTTCTACACTTCTGGGGATGTCTGAAGCCTCACACATTCTCTAGTTGGATACAAGTGGCCTCTCTCTTAATCCAACAGGATTATTTTGTATGTTTTCATGTCAGTACATCTTGCTATATTTCTAGGGCTGTTTTGGGCCCCTAAACGTTGTTTTTTTGACTCGCCACAATTATGTTGTAGACAGAATCATAGTCTGATAGTGAAATGGGTATTTCTCTAAAATACATTTCCATTGGACTATCACATTCTTAAAATGAAATTTGTATCAAAATGTTACGACCCTAGGAAGTGGAGGTACCAAATTACACCAACTTACCTATAGGGCCCACATAACTTTTGGCGTTTCACCTTCTAGAGTTAAGTTTTTGGATGTCTAGGGTTTTGAAATTCATGAGTAATATAAAAAAGGCACATGGAGCCTCATTGTATTCCATTATGCTCAGACGGATGCACGTATAAGCAACATCTCTTCTCAGAGATAGCTACCACCATTCGAGCAAGTTTCAGTTCTGCAGTTTTACAGTTTCAACCTATTTCATTATTTAATAGAAGATATTGTTCACTGGATATTTATGTTATTCTTCCTATCTCTATGTTTATTGTATTCATTCCATTAATCAGTTCGTTCCACTCCTAAATCCGGATCAGTGGTATCAGAGCGATCTGCTCTTCATTTATTTTTCTTCATTCATGTCCCTGACAAGGTTTGAGTACAAGAATTTGGGACTCGAACCAATCGAGCCATTACCATATCAGCCACAATGAGCCCGAAAACAACCCATGGGAGATGAAAAGAAAGATGATGGAGCAGGATATTCTATTAAAATGTTGCTTGAGGAAGCCCTCGTGTGACAAAGGAACGAAATGATGGAAAACTTTGCACAGATCCTTCGAAGGTTGCCCACGAGAGAAGCATTTTCATCAAGCAGCCATGCTACGCCCTTCAAGGTATAGGTAAATTTTGATATTCCATTATTTGAAGGATTGATAGATGCAGATGTTGTAGATAAATGGTTAAATCTGCGTGAAGGATATTTTTCGGTCCACAATTTTTTTGATAAGGAAAAGATCACTTTTGCACTCCTCAAGGCCATTCTCCATGTTAAAGACTGGTGGGATACTTACTCTGAGAAAAGGGCTGTGGAGGAATCTGCAATTTTTGTGGTTTCCCCTACATGGGATTCCTTCTAGGATGCCATTAAAGAATAATACTACCTTGTTGGAATCTACGAGGACCAGTACACTAGATGGACCACCCTATGTAAGGAAAGGGAACATGTAGTACCAGACTTCACCGATATTTTCCATACCTTACAAACCAAATTGGGTATCAAAGATTCTGAGCATTATCTGGTGCTCAAATAACATAGCTTTTTGCATAGATACATCCAAGCATAAATGGAGTTCTTGGACATCGCCTCATTGGGCATGACTTATAGATATGATGTCAAGATCGAGAAAAAATTTAAGTAGAAACGATGAGAGTTTGGATATGCAAACCCCTCACAGCTAAAGCAGGGAAAAGGAAACCCCAACCAACACAACAAGGGACCAAGTCAATATGGCCACCCACAAGAAAATCCATCCAATCCGCAACACAAGAAGGGCAAGGAGAAGACGAAGAAGGACACGGAAAAGTGGTGTGAGTACCATAAAAGTCCTTAGCACAACATCGATGAATGTCGCTACAAGCAGTCCCTCATGGCCGAGCTAAAGGCTTCCAAGTCAGAGGCCAATTCTAATTTTGAGTCAAATCTTGAAGGAGGGAAGTAGATTATCGATGCTGAACCCAGTGCCATGGTCGCTACCACCAAAGGCCAACCAAGAAAACCAGAAGAACCAAAGGAAGTGGAACGCCTCTTTCACTCGTAGATGTGGGTCAAGGGGTCTCCGATTAATTTCATTGTCGACAACGGTAGTCAAAAGAACTTAATTTCAGTAGAGGTAGTCAAGCGACTGAACCTGCCAACAACACCGCACCCCCAACCCTACATCACCAGCTGGCTTCATCAAGGGAGAGATCTTCATGTCAGCCAACAGTGTCGTCTTCCCTATGACATCAAGCCTTTCAAATATGAGGTAATGTGTGATATTTATCCCCTTGAAGTTTGTGATGTTATTTTAGGACAACCATATTTATGGAAACATCATGATGTGTATGAGTCTAGACCCCACAATGTTATTATTACTTTGGGTAGACAATTGTACAGGATCCCAGAGGTGGCACTGCCTACTATTGTTTCTTTAATCTCTACTCAGGAATGCAGTAAGGTCATTTCATAGACCGGGAAGTTTGTCTTCTTTGTGATCCATGCTCACAGTAAGGAGAAGGTCACCGCCACATCCATGGCCTCTACACAACGCCTCTCTTTGCAGCAGAAACAAGTGGATCGGATCATGGAAGAATATAGAGACATCTTCATCTCACCTACAGGGGTACTGACACACTGCCAAGTCAAGCATCCAATTGATCTGAACCCCAACACCCCTCTACCTAATGGGCCAGTCTATCGATGCTCGCTGATAGAGAATGAAAAAATTAGGCATCAGATCCAAGAGCTTATTCAAAAGTGGCAGATCAGACTGAGATCCTCCCCTTCCGGAAGCTCGATTGTATTGGTGCAGAAGAAGGATTGGACTTGGTGACTCTACATTGATTACATAGCCTTAAGAAAAATCACAGTCAAGAATCGCTACCCCATTCCTAGGATTGATGACCTTATTAATCAACTCAAGGGGAAATTTCTTCAATAAGATTGACCTGAGGTCTGGCTACCACCATGTTCCCATTGAACCAACTGATGTCTGGAAGACAACCTTCAAGTCTAAAGAAGGTCTCTATGAATGGCTAGTCATGCCCTTTGGCTTAACAAATGCACCAACCACTTTCATGAGGTTGATGGACAGTGTATTGAGACCCTTCACCAACTCCTTTGTGGTAGTATATTTGGATGAMATCCTCATCTTCAACAGAATGTGGGAGGAGAACATGCAGCATATTCAATAGGTTTTGAGCACTCTGCGGYAGAACAAACTTTATGCCAACTTGGAAAAATTCTCTTTTGGCATGAACATGGTCCAATACCTAGRCTACATTGTTGATGAGCATGGGGTACATGTTGAGAMAACTAAGATCCAAGTCATCCRTGACTGGACAACCCCAACCACACTAACTGAGCTTCAGAGATTCTTGGGACTAGCCAATTTTTATCGACGATTCATGTTGGGATTCTCCCATATTGCATGGGCCCTCAGCCAGGTGACCAAGGGCGGTGGTAGGGACAAGTTCCTATGGGGGAAGGATCATCAATGAGCATTCGAAGATCTGAAACATTGTTTGTGCTCAACTCCAGTACTCTCCTTTCGTGATCTGCAACAACCATTAGAGATTGAGATTGATTCATTTGACTATGTTTTGGGCGCAATTCTCACTCAACACTAGCATCTGGTGGCATACCATAGTGAGACACTCTCCAATAATGTCCAGAAATATCCCACCTATGAAAAGGAAATGTATTCCATTATACAAGCCCACCGTCAATGGAAACATTACATTATGGGGAAAGAGACGATCATACACATTGATCACAAGCCTCTGCAGTTCATACAGACACAGGGGAAATTGCGGAACGACCACCATCAGAAGTGGTCCACCTACCTGGAACAGTTCCATATCAACATCAAGTATAAGACATGTATCTCCAATCGTGCCGCTGACTGCCTTAGCCGACCTCCTGTGGCTGCACTCACCATTGTGTTCCATTCCTGTGGACATGAAACGTCGGATTGGTCCCAACTTTACCAACAAGATCCGGACTTCTCCACCACATATCAACTCTTGGGTACAGGTGCCACTATCACTAATTTTCACATTCAGGATGGACTCTTATGCCACTTGGGCCATCTTTGTGTTCCTACAAGAGAGTGTGCAAATCTAATTTGGGAATCCCACTACAGTCATGTAGTAGGAAACTTTTACATAGAGAAAACTGTGGTCGTTCTTCATAAAAAAAATTATTGGCCAAAACTTCGACAGGATGTCAACAAGTATATCATATCTTGCATTGCCTATGCCATTGCCAAACCAACCATCAGGAATAAAGGATTATACACCTCTCTTCCTATTCCCGAGAAGTTGTGCGAATCCATCTCCATGGATTACATGTCTGGTTTTCTGTCCACCAAGCACGGAAATGACTGGGTGTTTGTGGTCGTTGATCTGTTTTCAAAGATGGCTATTGTTGGTGCAATTATATGCATAATATATTACCAAACATAAATTATCGACTGGGATTTTTAATCAACATATTTGTTACACTATATGTGTTGACAACAAGTGATTTATCTATGCCTGATGAGTATAGAAAAAATTAATAACACTTCAAAACACACACTCTGTTTTTGAGATATCTGAACACTTCACAYAACTTCAAACTCATAAGATAAAACTGATAAYGAAACTCTCAAACAAACACTCAATGAAAAAGGTTCTTGCTTAGATAACAAGTCTATTCATTAGAGGCTCATGAAATGGAGAGATGAACTTAGATATTCCTTCTTGTAGCATTTGAAACAACAATCAACAATTCACTTTATTCACTCTTAGAAACAAATCAATCATAACCCTATCAATTCCAATCAAACCTTCTTTAATATATGAAATAATCAACATGATTGAGAGACTTCATTACATGGAACATGAAGGTGAGAGATGAAGTCTTATGGTCCCTGTACCTACTAAGAACATCACAATCATAAATTAAAAATAATAACAATTGCTCACTTAACAATCCCACACCTCTATCAAACTCTTATCAATTAAATATCAATCTACATAAATGGAAATGAAATTATCTACTCTACTCAATGTATAACTATTTACTCAAACTGATTCAAAATCAAATAAATCTGTACTGAACTTTTAAAATCAATTACAACACACACAACTATTAAGTGTTCACACTGACACAATTGGATTACAACACACAAATAAATGTACAAGGAGTTTTACCTTGGTTGGGGCGGTGGGCCCTTGCCGAACCAACAAGGTCCCTCTAAAGAAATTGCAGACTAAAGCACTTTACTCATTCCCATGAATTGCACAAAATATCACTTGTATTCCTTCAATTGATCGATTGAATCAACAGTTCAACATTTCATTCAACATAACAATGTGTATCCTTCTTATTACTACTCCTTCCTTCATATTTATACAAGGAAATTCAATGGGGATGGATCAAAAAAAATCCCCCAACTCAAAATTCGTTTAAACTGTTTATGCCCAAAATCTAGGTTTTTCACCAGATATTACAAATTTGGGTTAAAGATCCTTCGATATATCTCTATCTGTTGTGAATTTTGAGAAACCATTTATGGGTTTTGTAGCTGGATAGAGTTTCTAAAAATGATTTGATGGTTTTGTAAGATATGCTTCCATCTGCACGAAAATCAAGGCACAATATGGAAGTTTAGAAATATTTGATGATTTTAGGCTGAATCGTTCCCCCTGAGCTAGAGGTCCACATGTGTGTGATAGTGGAATTATGCCACATGTTTCTACATGGAAATGCCTCTCTAGACAAAACCCATGTCCCCAAAGTTTTATATTCATCTTTATATGCATGAAAATCGAGGTGAAAATCTAGTACCGAATCCTATAGGATGATGGTACCAGAATCCTGTAGGCAGGGGTTTAGTACCGGACTAGCAGAGTCATAATCTGGGTACCGGACCAGCGTGATGGTAGTACTGGATGGATCTTGTACCGGAAGAGGTGCAGAGCTAGTACCGGAAGATGCACAGAGCTGGTACTGGATGAAGCTGGTACCGGAAGAGGTAGAGTACCTGATAAGTGGAGTACCGAATCAAGCGGAGTACCATATCGGTGGGTTGTTGCAGTACCAGATTAAGCAGAGTACCAAATCAATGGGTTGTTGTAGTACCTTACTAGTGGTAGTACTATATGGAGCTGCGTAATTAATAGTCAAAGTAATTAGGATCATAATAATCATTAATTATTCAATTCTAACCATTGATAAACCACATAAATCATGACTAAATGAATATTACCTCATGTACAAAACAATTGTTAAATGACATGTCTGTTGAGGAAATAGACAAGGAGCACATATGTATGAGGCAAAATTGGTTAGGATATGGGACAATATAAGGTAATTGGAGGTGAAAAAAATGAGGCTCAACATTTCACCCATGCCTTATCCATTGCATGTCCTCATGCAACAATGATCTTCAAAATTTCAAAATTGATGGTACTCCTCACTCGATCAAGCATTCCCTAAAGTTCCACCTTTCTTTAGCTCCTTAAGTTCTCTTTTAAGTAACCTACTATACAATTTAAACTTCCCGGCCTATGCTTCACACTTCTTACCCATGACAAAGTAGTTATGATAGAAAAGTGGAATCATGAGTAATATATTAGATCTGTTAGTGATTTGACGTTAAGTCTTATCCAATCTGTTGTGGATCATAGTTAGGAGAAAGGGATGGATGTGACTCTAATACGATTATAGGATAGTGGCCAAGATTTTTCATAATGACTTTGACTAATAGCCCCCCCTGGCTAGATTACCTTTAAAATAAAAGTGATAT
>JASDQU010273250.1:0-15178 GCA_032191745.1 Picea mariana
AGGATAATAATGGGAGATTAATTAATTTGGGAAAATCCCATAGCTGGAAAAATAATCTCCTAATAATCAAAGTTGTTCTCCACATGTAAAGACAAGTAAGGGAATATTGTGGGGGATCTAATAAGTTAAGTGTTGTTATATTTCTTCTTATTGGATTAGGGTTTGCTAAAATTTCATGGTAGATCTAGTATCACTTATGATCTCAAAAATACATACTTAAATTCTTATTTAACATCAATATACCTCTTTTGAATTTTCTTGAATAATATTTTTAAGGGCTCTCTCTCTCTTCTTCTTTTTTGTAAGTAAAAAATTCTATATACTTCATATAGGAATTTGTCTTACACATATCCTACATGTTACATTCAAAATATTCTATCATGTTTTCCTTACATAAAGTATATACCATCTACCACTTATTTTGTTATTTGTTTCTTCATCATTTCTTTTAACAGAGTTTTAATTACATCATTACTTGATCTCTACCACCTTGATCAGAATGTAGAAAAATAGGAGAGCAGACATGGTTTCCACACACCAAAACCTATGTTGAGTGATATATTCAATAGATGTAATAGTATACATATAAATACATAAAGTTATGCCTCAATATAGACATGATACCTTAGCACACTAACAAACTCTTGAGAGAATGTTTCAACCACACACCAAAATAGCAACTAACTAGTTGAAGATAATCTCTCATATCCAATTAGATCTAATAAATTCCTAAAAAATAAAACTATTCTGATGGAAAACTCTACCTTGCAATGACCAATAATAATAACAATCACAACCTTCAATATTATCACACGTAATCCAAGTAGGAGTTACTCATTCCAACACTCAACCTTAATGATTACTTGTCTCAATCTATGTGAGGTCAAGTCTTCATCATCATCTAGTCCTTTGCAACAGATCCTCCACCATGAATTGAAGACACTACTCATCAAAAAAAGTCTATATCAGGTCCATATTGGAACTTACATCTAGTACCTTGATCATGTAACCATCACCAAACTATCAAATTCCATATAAAGCAACAACCATCAATCAGAATACATGGGTACCTAACCGCTACCACTATTAAATTTGGGTCATTTTGTGAAGGTAATTTATATGCTCGTGCGACATTCTATCATGGATATTCTGACGAATCTTGGACCCCCCAAATTTCGTATCATGTTTCATGGAAATTGCGACGACCTAAGGATTTTGTAACGTTGTCGTCGTGACGGAGACGACCTTTTTACGTCATTGTCCAAGAGATGACTTAAACTTCTCGTCACAGGTGAGACGACCTCTTTAGGTCATTTCATGTGAGAGGACCAAAATAGGTTGTCGCATGAGAGACGACCTAAAGAAGTCGTCACACAAGACATGACCTAAAGAGGTCTTGGCACAAGAGACGACCTAAAGATGAACTATCGAACGAATCCTTGCGACGAAGTGTCAATACCATTGACAAAATATCAACACCATCTATGATAAAAAAATTCACGAGAGTGATGAGCTCTGAGTATTTAAAAAATATATATGAGATTAAGATTAACGAAATATCTAATCCATACAAGGAGGAATTTCCTAAAGAATTTGACAATTATTGATATTCAATATGAAGGATATCTAATATTACATAGCGACATAAGATTATGCACTAGGGAAGACATGAAAGATTATTAATGCAACCATATGCCCAAGAAGAAGAAAAAATAGATTAACGAAGTGATAGGTGAGAAGGTTTTCAAGACACATGGTACACCATATAAACTGTATTTAATAAAATGGAAGGACAAAATTATAGAGGAGCACTTGGATTTTTGAAGATAAGTATCAAAACCTTCACGAGGGGAAGCTAGAGGTAGATGTAGAGAAATGCACACGATTTGAACAAGGACACACAAGTTTTTATTGGTAAGGGGAATTTAATGCAAGAGCATTGTTGATAGGAGAAAAGGAATTTGAGCATCTAGGCACAAAAGGAGAGGATGTGCGAACAAGTGTGAGATTTGACATATGTGTGCAAGGTAGCAATGAGAATGATCCAAACAAGATATGTAGGGGAAAGTCACTACAAATGAAGGTTGGGCAAAGCATCGCGAAGGATGGTGCAAAATAAATAGGTCCAAGGGTAGGATGCATAGAATAAGGTTTGGCACATGAAGGTGTGCAATGTAGTTGAAGGGATTCACGAGGAATACCAATAGTAATTTATAAAACCATCAAGAAGGAAGACTTTACAACCTACATATGGATTTGTTAGTTATATGTTAGTGGTGGAGACATCTATAAAGGTGTAGATATTGAAGGATATTAGGTTGTACGGCATCGTTAATTAGGAGACTCATACAATATGAGAGGACATGAGTAAGAAGAGAGATTAAAATTAGAAGAGGAAGATTGGTGCAAAGAAGAAGGTTGAAGGTTAAGTTACATGGATTGATATATGTGATAGTTGTAGAAGCTAAAATTTCAAGTAAGGCGCTAAGGTGCAAAGTCATTTTATATGTAAATATGCTTTATTAGTGAGAATGAGTGGACTAATTTTTTGATTCCCTCTCTATCAATGATATTCATGACTATTTCTTTTCCACCTTTATACACTATATATTTACTATATTGTTGTATTTTGTTGTATAACATACATGGTTTTGTAGAGCTCTTAGGATTGGCTCACATAGTGAGATAAGGAACGAGGCCACTTGGTATTCTTTGCATCATCGAGTGTGATTATAAACAATAAGGAAATGGCATAGGGTAGAACTATACCTCATGCACAAATGACATTTTTCTCACATCATTATACACTCCAAGAGCTTTATGCAACTCTTCCCCTAAGCACTTGTCTCTTTTGATATCTCCAAGATCTTTATGCAACTCTTCCCCTAAGCAATTGGCTCCTATGATATCACTTGGTTAGTTTAGAAGTCATTCATGAAGTTTTATTTTTTTAATCTAGGAGGCACACAAAAAGCTCCTACACTCATGTGGGTTGAAGTAGATTTGGTTTAATTTCATGGAGACTTACTTTGGATTAGAATTATCTCTTTGAGCTTCCTTGCACTTGTTTTCCTTCAATTTGAAGTGATCTTAGCTCTTTACAATTGAGTGACATTCATCCAAATCATGTTGTTCTTGCTTCTACATAAAACAACATGCTTCCACAAAATAGTACTTAGGGCTCATGATTGTTTTGTTTGTGGCATGCATTTTAATAAAATGTTTTATTAGTCTTGATGTTCTTATTTTCCCAAGTTTATTTATGTGGAAAAACATTTTTGCTTAATATCTTTTTCATTGTCTTGAATACATTATAAAGATTGATTTTATATGAAAACACTTGGTTGTTCTTACCTTTCGTTTACATTAAATATATCAAGCAACAACACCATTTACTAAAACACAATAAAAAAATATAACGCGATAGATGGAATTATCAATAACCATTAAAGCAACAACACCATTTACTCCATAAGAATCACAATCTACCATTAAACTAACAACATAGATGGATTTATGAATAGCCATTAAAACAACAAAAGAGAAGGAAAATATGAGAGATAACCAAAATAAATAAATAAAAAGACAAAACAAACTCATATACTGAATTAAAAAACAGTTAAGATAGATATACAAAACCTCTTATCATTTTGTATCTTAACACCTTTCATATTTATATTCATAAGTATAGACATTGAAAGATGAATTTATTTATATGTAACAAATAATAATAATGATAATCGAAGAATCTGTAACTAATATGATAAAAGTAATTAACTTTTGAGAAAGAAAACATGATGAACTTACCTGAGGTCCTATGTTCAAAGTAGATCCACAGCTTGAAGTGATTTCACATATTCTTGATTGCTTCTTCTGAAACCTACAAAAACTTGTGCATACAAGACTACAAGAAAAATTAGTTATATTGATAACTAACTAATCAACTTGATCAAATGTATAAAGATTCATTGCGATTATTATTCTAAACATGTAAGCATTCAACAATGATGAATCACATATCATGAACACTATATATCGAAGGAATTTGCATCTCAGATGTGACGACTTGAATAATCTCCTCTTGGTTTCGAGAATAATTTATTGGAGCCGTCTGATCTTGGAGCAAACCTCCCTCGATTTGAAGTAGTAACAACAAAGTCAGCATTGACTATGTTGTTGATTCATTGGATCGGGAGAGGTTTGTTCCAAGAATAAACGACTCCAATATTTTTTTCTCTACTGAACAGGGCTAACCACATGAAGGTGGAATCTCCTATGGCCCCTCCCCTCCCCCTCACACCACTCTCAATTTCCTAATATCCAATCTATATTCTAATAAAAAATATGCATTAAAAATATTCAAAATTGATAAAAAGTGAGTGTAAAGCTAGAAATCAGGTTTATCATTCAAAGGAATATGTCATAAAAAAGAGTTTTTATAAATGAGATTTATCATCCAAAATGTGTTCCAAATATAATAGCTATATAATATACATCTTTTTGTCTTACAAAATTATTATACATCATAAATTTCCTGTAGTCTTCTTTAGTTTTCTAGTCCAATTCTTAAATAATTCATCAGCCTCCATGTCTTCATTTCATGTCTTAGTTTTCTAGGGGCTTTTCAACAATTGATGTTGCTTCATTCCTCTCATGTCGAGCACGCCTAGTATCGTACCCATAGCATGGAGGTTGATTTGAGGGGCCATTGCCTACAAAAACAAAAAATATTAAATTTATATGGGCAATTTTTAAATACGATTGAATTAGTTCATTAATATTAAACAAAACCTCTGCAATGTAATTATTTACCTAGTCCACTAGTGGGCACCGTTGGAATGGATGCCCTATACTCTTGATCTTCAGCTTGAGGAGGCTTAACTACGACATTCTCTGACATTGAAATGAAAAAATCTATAAGGAAAAAAACTAAAATGTAAAAGTAATAAAAATTAGAAGTACAAAATTTATAAGTACGAAATTATTAAGTATATGATTAATATAAATCCATTTTACCATTGTGGGCCTCGGTCACAAGAACATCGTCGGGCTACACCCCACTGGGATGGGGTTTCTCAGGAGAACCATGATCTTTTGGTTACACTACATTATCAACGCACTATTGTCCAGTACTAATTTTTTTGTTGATAATGTTGCTCCCCTGATTAAAACAAAGTAACATATTAAAGTTGTGGATGATATCAAACATTCATGTATTTTATAAGTAATGAAAGGTTAATATGGGCTGATTTTTATTTACCTTATCCTGCAAACTGGATCTTGGAGTCCGCCCCATGCTTTTCCTATGATCAACGACAACTTTATAGTCGTACTTGTAACCAATTCGGAGGTCTTCCTCTATGGTTTCAATTCCAAAGTCATTGTCCTACATTTCATAAGAGTATGTATTTTTAATGTTATTGGATGCAATTACTTGAAAGTTGTAAGGCAATACAGATAATATTGTTAATATTTTGGGTACTTACGATTCGTGATTGTAACCTCGAGTAGCCACCCTGGCCTAGCCTGTGCTGGCCATGTTTCGAAATCCTTGCTTTGGTTTCCTTTGAAGTGTCACAAAAACTATCATCAAAAGTTTCAAGTATGTTATATACGACACTTTTATTTAGATCTAAAGAAAATTAAAGGTATTGAATTCAAAATATTTTTATTTACCTTGGGGTACCAGTTATTTGTTCTCTCATTTTTCTTAATTTATTTTCTTTTGCATCATCAATGAGTGCCTTCCACTCCCTCTCTGGAATCGATGGAGGGAGATCATACCTAGGGTTTATTGCCAAGTTTTCTCTATACACATCCCTCGTGTATTTTAAATATTTTCCTACTGCAGAGGCAACCGCTTTTTTATTGAAGGTCTCTACTCCAAAGAGGCCATCAAGATAATCCAAAAGTTCTTTTTTGAGGTTGGAATTCTGGAAATTCCACCTCGTGCGTACAGTTAACCCAAAAATCAACAAGGACTTTCTATCCAGGTCCCTATAAAAATGGATGTTTCCTACACAGAAAAAGATATGATCATTAATTTAAAAATAATAATCTCGATGATTTATGTTTGAGATGGGCAACATGAAATAGTTAAAATATGAAAAACTATCTGTGATTCTTATTTGTTTTAATGGAAGTCCTTTATCATCGACCAAAAATTTGCATGGAAGGGTCCCCATGTTGGTCACATGTCTAGATCCAAGAAATGCACCCATATCAACCACATCATCAACCTCATCTTTGTCACCACCTCTACTAGAGCTTGGTTGTTGTGTGGATGTATGGCGGTGTATGTGATGGCTTCCACCTAAAGGTGTGGAATATGGAGAAGTAAACAATCTAGAAACTATATGACGACCTATGTCAGGACTCTGTGGCATCTCTACAACGCCACTACTACCGACATCGAGTTGAACATGCTCCAAATATCTCTATATAAGAGAGAAAATGTTTTTTCGTTCGATAATGTAAACGTTAAAAAAATAAACTATCATAATTGAAATTATAAGTGCATATAAAAATCATTTTAAATTATGGCCATTACCTGATATGTCCTAAGTTGTGTCATAACCATATTGGTCCTTTCTATGACGTCGGGAGTTTGATCCGCACAATCTAATAAGCGAGCAAGTTCCTTGTTCGCTTTAATGATATTATTTTTAATCATTACCTTTGGATCAGGGGATGATTACAACTCCTCCTCGTCAGGGGAATCATGATCATCATGGCCTACAGACTACATATTTCAATAAAATCAATGTTATTTCAGTTATATAAAAAAATTAAATAACTAATTGTCACACAAATAAAATTATATAAAAAAATAATAAATTCATGTAAAATCAAAGTCGAATTTGTTAATCGTTTACATGTTATGTGGCTGCCCCTTTTCCATGATCATCCTACCACATTATAATATAATTAGAACCCCGAAACATATAAAAAATTGTTAACGATAACAAAAAACCAATTGCCACACAAATAAAATTATATAAATAAATAATAAAATCCACATTAAGTGTAAATCAAAATTGTTAATCATTTACATGTTCTACAGCTAGCACTTGTAAATGTGTTGAACCTGCACAGAATAGATCTAGCTAGAAAATACTACACACATTTGCAGAGAGAAATTGAAAAAGAAGGAGAAGGAGAGAAAGAATAGAAGAATTATCATTAACCGTAATGAATAATGAATAATTTGCACACGATATAATTTGTATAACTCAATGAATGCGCATTGGAGGAGAACCAATGCGCCATAGTGGTGGTATAGAGTGATCTAGACACACACCAGCAATTACGAGAGTGAACTGCCACCTAGTCTAGTCTCTCAGGCAGTTACGGGAATGAACTGCCACCTAGCTGAGTTAACTAGTCAACTAGTCTTCAATTAACTGACTGAACAAAGTGTAGTGAGGAGTAGATCACGGAATCAAGGGTAATGTGCCAGTCTGGTGATGATACCAAGACAATTGTACATTAGCATGATGATGATCCCAATGTTTCATGGTGACAAAACCAATGCAACATCTAAACTCAACTCAACTAGTCAAACGGAAGTGTCAACTAAAAGAGAATATTCTCCCCTAAAATATAGGAGACTGGATAATGACTAATTATGACTAATAAACAAGGAAAAACCTTAGGAAAAATAAATCCTGGGTGTGTGTGAAGTAACTCCAACAACACTTTTCCACGATCAACCTCCCACATTATTATAAAATTGGGACCATAAATATTTCAAACATTGTTAAAGATACAAAACACATGATGCAATAAGTAGATGTTGCTTAAAGAGATGTTGCATAAGTACCCACACACTATTAGTCGATGTTTCTATTCAATTAAAATGGTAATCTGCTAATAAATCTTCCCCGGGAGTTATATTTTTTATCATGCACACGACTACTTGATTCCCTTTGCATCCCCATATATGCAATTCAGTTGTTTATTTGTTGTCACGGGTCGTGTGTTGTTAATAAACCTTGTGATATTACCGGAAGCTTTAGGCCTTCCATCAATATAGATAGTGGCTCCCTGATTTTTATCGTTGTTTATTAGCTATATATAATTTGTGGTGAGTGAATATCTTCCCATGCTTTGTATGTACCGGACCACCCGCATCCAAATGTTATAATTGTAACACGGTCTAACATAGTCCGTTAATTCAGTTACTGTATTGTATTTTACAATTATTCCATCCATGGAAAATATCCCCAAGTATTGTATTGTATTTTACAATTATTCCATTGATGGAAAATAGTCCATCAAGTCAGTGTCTAATAGACGCATTTCCTTAGGTACCCATTGTTTCACCAGATGCGTATACCTGAGTGGCACCTCTATGTCTCCTATGCTCTCATCATCATAAGAGCATGATCCTCCTTCGGAAAGAAAAAATTACATGCGTCTATGGATTTTTCTTCTGACCTTTTCACTTCTAGTGGTCCTTGTTTGTGTATCATATGATCTACTATATGTAGTCACATTTCCCTCTATTTTTCCTGAGCTTCCCTCACTCGAGGAAGAAATATTTGACAGGTACATCTTTGGTTGTACCTTCAATCAATCAAACCAGATATATAGTTAGCCAAGATTGTAAGAATATAGTGAGATATCTAAAATGGTACAATGAAATCATCACCTCTTCTAATTGACTTAACTACATTGGAACTCTTCTAAGCGATTAAAGAAGTCATTTTTTGTTTTCTATCAAAGGTCATCTATTTCAAACTTAGTTTTATGATAATTTTGAGTGACAAAAATTGGGTCCAAAATCCCCTAAGTGGGCGTGGAAAAGTCCAAGTGAAATTAATGGGTGATTTTTGTGTCATAGATACGCCCCTCATATCCCCTCATAGTGTAATAGCTTAGTTGAAGTGATTCTATAAGAAGTATCCCCCCCTCCACCAAAAACAAATATGTGAATGAAAATTCTATAAGATGTTAAGAGAACAAGATGAGGAAGAAGAGAGCAAGGAGGAACTATTTTCCACTACATTTATCATTGAGAAGGCATTGATTCAATGTTTGATTATGTCATTGAGAGAATGTCCAACATCAAGAGGACAAGGGAAGTCTTATCATGCAAACAAATGACTATTCACGAGGCCCTTAGAGGATGCAAATTCCACTCCAAGGGTACAAAATTATTGTGCTCTCTTCTAGCATAAGAGGCTTAGGGAGCGTCTATAAAAGAAACTGTGTAAACCAAATTGTAGCAGCAAATAACATAGATATTATTTTGATTCAGAAAATAATTATGGCGGTTGTTAGGGGAAAATAACTGCTAGTGTTTACTCTTCATGGATGGAGTTTTGAAGATCTCAATGTAGAGGAGAAATCTAGGAGGTTGTTGGTAGGAAGCATAAGTCCCTTTGATTCATGAGTGTCTCCTTTTTATAGAATACCACCAGTATCGAGTTGTTATCCCCATGTTTAGATTCAATTTTCAATTGTATTAATGTCTATGGACCTTTTTAGTGTAGGGAAGGTTTATGGGATTCCTTTTTTGGGAACATGGATTTGAGAAAGGATAATTTAATCATGGAAGGTGATTTAAATCTCACCTTGAGCCTAGGTAGATGTGGGGGGGGGAGATAGAAGGATGGAACCCATGGCCAAATACCTCCTACAAAATATTGGTGATGAGGGTCTATGTGACATAGATTCCTTGACTTTGAAACCCACCTAGAGAAACAATATGTTGGGTGCAAAGGTTATCCCCAAGAGAATCAACAAATTCCTTGTGTTTGAACAACTTGTTGTCAATATAGATATAATTAGTACATGGATAGGAGAAGCATGTCCCTTTGACTATGTCCCTATTTTCCTACAAGTGGGGGATATGACTCTAAAAACCACATGTCCTTTTAAACTCAATTCACATTGGTTGAAGGAACTTGAGTTCAGAGACCTAGTTTGAAATGAATGAAAACGTTATGCTAGGTAGTTGGTGGATTTGACAAAGTTACTCTTGTTTTGTGAAAATATAAAAAGAATCAAAAGGAATCTAGAAAGACAAGATCACATGCTCATATCAATGGCTATTGAATTTATTAAAGGATTTTTTATTTGTTGGGGAAGGATCTATTAATGGTTATGGAGGAATATATACTTTCTAGTAAGGTTCTGGGGGCCTGTGAAAGTGCTAAAACTACAATTTCACAGTGAGCAGTCTCTTCGCGCTGCAAAAGTACACCACTCCTCCAGATCAACATCCAATCAACTTCCAGCTGGAGTACACGTGTTAGATGAACATGGATATTTGAAGGACCTAATTTTTGTCATTTAATTGATGTATTTATGTCATAATGTGTATATATTTAGTTAGTCAAAAACTATTTCCTAGTTTGAAGCAGTTTGTTTTGGTTCAGTTGTAACTTGTTCTAAAAATAGAAAACCTTCATGAATTCGACTCCTTTAAGTTGTTATGATATGTATCTTTATATATTGTAATGAAAAGGAGAAAAAAGGGGTTCGAGTGTGAGGGAAGTGACACTTTTATTCCTGTAAATTTTTTCTGAGTTTAATAAAATTAGCAATGCAGAAGATAGATATGTATTACCAAAGATTCGTGTGCCCCTTTTTTCCAACCAAAAAGACTGCTAAGCGAGGTTTTTCTTATATCATCGCTTATCTTTCTTCATATAGTATAGGGATTAAGAAAATCTCTAGACCCCATGCATTGCACACTGCCTAGACCTCATGCTTTGTTAATGATAGATGTAGTAAGAATGAACCAAGTTGCAACTAAATACTTCAATTTGACCATTTGTCTGGGGTTGAAAAATTTAGAAAAGAGTAATTGACAACCTAAAAGGTTCCATAATGATTTCCAAAAGAGATTGAGAAATTGAGAGTTGTGATCATAAATGATGGCCAAAGGTAAGCTAAAATTACTCCATACAAGTTAAAATAAGAGTTTGACAACTTTAGAGACACTAATAGTGTTGTGGCAAGTTACAAATACTAGCTTCTTCGAGAATTTGTATAGTACTTCAAATATTCAATCATGTTTGCATTGGTTGGTAGTATAACCACTAACAAAATCCATGAAGGGAATTGGAAATGGTTGTTACAACCCAAGCTCTTTGTTTGTAAGTTTTCTTTGACTACAATGTGAAAATGTCCTGATATATGTTAAATTTAGTAGCATCGACTATCATTCTCCAATGAGAGGCCATGTGGGCCACCTTGAGGCTAGCCAAGGAGATTTGGAGAATCAACCATTCCTGTGAGGTATTGAAAAAATCCATGGGGAACGTACAACCTTTTTTATTCAAACCAAGAGTCAAGACGAACGAGATGTTATATGATCTTGTGAGTCTAGCCAAGGTAAAGCAAGAAACCTTGTAAATCTAAGATAAAAGTCGAGATGTAAGTCTAATGAAAAATTAGGGGGAATGTACAACCTTTGTGAGCATGGACAGACTAGTGCAAAAGTCAAGGGGAATGTACAACCTCTGTGAGCCTATTCAAGCCCTGTGAGCCATGAGAAAAATTCATTGCATCTAGCAAAAGTTAGGTTGAATGTAAAATTCCTATGAGCTAGAATCAAACAATATTCCTTATGAAAATAATGTAAATGTATTGATCTAGTGCATTGGCATGTGTAACATTATCCATCATGAAAAGAAATTCGAATTTCCATGTATAAAAGTCGATTTGAATGTCTAGTTTTAGTGGCAAACTCAAGTTGTAAAAGGTTGAGCTCCATGTCTAGTTTAACTCGTCAAACTCAAGTTGTAAAAGTCGAATTGCTTGTCTAGTTCAAGTGGTCAAAGACAAGTTGAAAAGGCATGTTGCATGTTGGATGTTGCATGTTGCATGTTGCATGTCGAGTTGCATTGCATGCATGTCTAGTTGCATGTCAAGTTGCATGTTCAGTTGGCATGCCATGCAACATCAAGTCTCAAGGATGAGTTTCCATGACATGTGAAGTTTAGTTACAATTCCAATTGATTTGGGAAGTCAAGTCCAAAAGGTGAGTTGTAATTACATGCATTCTCTCCCTAATTCAAGTTAACTCCTCACTCCTTCCTACGCCTAGTATATACAGAATTTGACTCTCATTCTTCACGCAGTTGTTATGCGGCGTAAGAGAGAAAGGGAAAAGGAAGCAAAGGAGTCTAAAGATAGAGAAAGACTTTTGCTAGCAGTGTTGGTTTATACCAATAGAAAATGACAACAAAGTTTTTCAGTGTTTGCAGGTCATACAGTCAGGTATAAGTCTTACTTGGCAATCTCATTCAAGAGAATAATTCATGGTGGTTCTCTCTACATGATCTTACATTCTATTTGCAATAAAGGAAGATTGTTTGTTAGGGTTTTTCTCCCTGTATATGTTTTTCCCAGGGTATATGTGTTGTCAATGTGCATGATTTTGGATCCATGTGATTATTTCTATTCGGTTTTTTATTCTGCATTATTGAAATGTATTAACAATATAGTCTTCCACTTGTTTCTACATGGATTACCCAAATTAACCCATAGGATTACCTTGCTTTGAAAATACAACATTACCCTAATTAATTCTATCGTAATCAATGTTTTACTAGCATTGAAACCTATGGTTAACCCTATCGTAATCAATGGTATTACTCAATGTGAAACACCATAACTTAGATTCTATTAAGCTATAACACTACTCGGATTCTATCAATAGTTAAATTACCATCTATGTTCTATCAAGTTGTAACACTACTTAGTACAATGGTTCTACTTCATTACTAGTATCATGTTAGTATCATAGTAATCTCATAATGATTACGGCCATAGTGTTATTCTTTCACACATGTATTATGCTCTATTACTATTGGTATACTATCTAGGCATTATAGGGGCATGTTTGGAGTCAAATTAAACATGCCAACAAGTGGTGGTAATGGGACATGATGCTGGTTGGAAGACCCTGGAACTGATGTCATTAGACACAGACTCAATCCTAAGGCCTACTAAGGAGAACAAATAGTACACTCTAATTAATCTAGGAGTCAAGCATGCAAACAAACCTTCTCACAAAGAAGCGCTAGTTGGTGATGGAATCCAACATCACAGAAACGATGTGTGAAGGGGTTGAGATTCGGTGGGTGGGAAAGTTACATTGACAACCTGCTTAACAAAATTATGCCCTGGTGTAAGCTACCTCACCGAGCAATGGGAAACCCTACAAGGATTTCGAGTGAGTCTAGCCAACGTTGATCCCAGGTACAACACGACCTTCCATGTGTTATCACCTTGGGTAGGAAGTCTAAAATATTATGGCCTCTATGGTACCACCTACTATACCAAAGTAGAGGGGGGACAGTCGATAGTCTGATTTACACGCAAGGGTAGGGCCACTAATCTTGAAACCACTTTGAGAGATTCCTCACAGAGAGGGGTTTCTCCCAAGTGATCCCCATAATACATGCCACCACTACACCAATACCAACAAAGAAGGGTTGATTACTCTGTCGTCCCCAATGCGACCTCGTGCTTTACCCTTGCGTTAGAAGGGCTTCCCAAAGTCAGTGATATAGCAACTAAATTTCACTCCCTAACTCAAATCTCTATGTTTGTTTAGCAAATTTGGAAAGTTATTCTGACGATCCTATTCCAAAGCTCTATACCTAAGCTAAGATGGGTTTGAAGAGCCCTAGAAATTAAATTTGCTAGATAATTTTTAATTAGTGCTTGATTTTAGGTTGTTGTTACTCAAAGGATTGGTCGTGAAACTAATGACGTTTCAACTCGACTTTGTAAACCATGCAAGAGGAAAATGAAATGCAAGAATTTCAACTTCGATGAAAACTATCTATGGGAAGGAGCAAGAGGTTTCAAGCAAAGAAATAATTTCTTAATTGATTACTATCTGTGCATTGCTAATGACAAAAAGTATGAGCTAATTATCTAGATAAATGGAAGCAAAATTACCCAAATTTTAAAAATACCATGCAAATGTCATGTTTCACTTAGTACACATATACAACACTAAATCAAATGTCACCATTTCTAAAATAGTTGTAACATCCCGCTCTGGCGCACTGAGAAAACTTATTATTTGAGGACACTTGCTCACAAGTGATCTGGACTTTTATGATGTTAGACCATTTATGCTTGATTATGATGCGATTGATAGACGACATGATGTGTTACTATTTGATGTAGACAGGTGCTATTGACTCAGTTTTATTGAGTGTGCAGGGTTTTTGACCTTGAGGATGCAGAGGCATCGGTAGAACCCCCTTGGACTTCGGACTGAGTCAGGGAGTGTGCTTTTGGGTTGATTTAATTACTATGATGTTTCATTGATTTGATGATTTGATGTTGACATTTCTGACGTGATTGTTGATGATGCAGGCTAATGATAGCTTGCCAACCAGACTCACATATGGAGTAAAGGGGCCACACACGATTTCCAGAGGGGTTGAGGGAGAGGGGTGGACAACAGCCCTGCCACCGCCTACTAGCACTCTCGTCGTGGCTCGAACTGTAGGTTAACGATTACCTAGTTCAAGAGGATTCACGATGCCATGAGGGCAGACTGCGACAGTCGCTCACGATGATTCTAAGGGGCACGCAATAAGGCGGGGGCCTTATTCCTTAGAACCCTTAGTCTCCCACAAGTTCACCTAGCGGAGTGTTGACTCCAGGGGTTATAGATGTCTACCAATCAGTCCAGTTGGCGAGTGGCACCCTTGGAGCACGAGGTGCATCCTGAAGGGCACGTCGCACAAAAGAAACACAAGAAGCGAGTGGCACCCTTAGAGCACGTGGTGCATCCTGAAGGGCACGTCGCGTAATGGAAATGAACGAGGTGAGTGGCACCCTTGGAGCATGTGGTGCATCCTGAAGGGCACGTCGCATTTGTTGTGGATGAAGGGAACAACCCTAATTAGCCCTAAGACAGTAATGCCTTAATAAATTCTTAAACAACTTCCCTAACTCAGTGTCGCCCAGTTCAGAATCTAAGTACTAAGTCTAAAACTTTTAGGGTAAAATTTTAATCTTACCTTAAGAGCAGACCCTGGAATAAGAATAAGAAATTAAACCAAAACCCACCTAAGTAGTAGTTGGGTCTTCATAAAATTCTTGGGGCGAAGACGAGGGTAAGATTTAAAGTAAATCTAATAGTTTTAAGATTTTACAAAGAAGAAATTTATTCCTAACTTGTGGGAGAATGACA
>JASDQU010273251.1:3055-13144 GCA_032191745.1 Picea mariana
ATCCTTGCTTAACGCTTGGGTTGATCCTTGGTCTCTGACCTTGGTGGATAGGACCCCAGGACTTTTCCTGGGGCTACTTGATTTTAATCAAGTACTTGATGGTACATGACCTTCCTTGAAGAAGGACATAACCACAAGAGGGATAAAGTCCCATATGCAGTGATGATAAAGTAATAGGTTCACCATGTGATTTGAAGGAATGAGTAATGCCACCTTGTTAACTCTTTATTGCCCTTGGTTGATTGTTTTGGGGTCTTTGTTGGTTTATTGGGGGTTATGTTTTAAAGTTAAAACATTAAATAAGTGTCACATGTTTAAATTTCTAATTTAAACATGTGACTCTTTAAGTAACTTAACCTTGCCCTAACGTGCCCTAACCTAGCCCTAACTTTGCCCTAGCTACTATTTAAAGACCCCCCCCCTTTCCTACCTACACACACTTTCTATTGTTATGATAGCGTGGAGTCTCCTAGAGCTCACGGCCTCAGTCCTTGCATATTTCTGTTGCTGTTTTGTGGTGTGGTGCGGCCTATACCTATTGCAGTTCTGTGGTGAGGTGCGGCTTATCCTTGTTGCTGTCCTGTAGTGTGGAGCGACCCTTTCCTGAGGAGGTTTACTGTTGCTGCTTTGCTGCCGTCCCTTTGTGTGCTGGCTGGTGTGCCTTCTTTACAACCTGCCGTGACCTTCCTCCTAACTGGGGTGCCGCGTCCTACTGTTATGTGACTGCTGGGGGTGCCGCGTCCTATTGTTATGTGTTTGCTGGAGGAGCTGCATCCCATTTTGATGTAGGTTTACTTGCTGAGAGGTGCCGCGCTGTAGACCTCATTGGTACTCCTTCTTAAGGGTATGAACCCACCTCAGAACTGTTGTTCTTTGTCTTTGTTGAGCTGGTGGAAAAGCTTGTACACTGTCCAATGTTAAAGAAGGGTTTACTTACAGTCTTGTGAGTTTAGATCTGAGTTTTTCCTTGGGTAAAGTTTTGCTGGGAAGGGTTGGGTTTCTTTGTTTGGTTCAGAAACCCTAAGCTTGGTGGCTTGAAAGTTCCTTCAACCTTGGCATAACAGATCTTATTGTAAGATCCATGAACTGAACCTTTGTCTGAGCATAACTACAAGGACCTACACCTACTGTGGTTTTAAGCCATCTTCAGAGGTAAGGCAAGTACCAGGTATGATTCCAATTTGTTTCTTCTAGCTTCTGTTCTGAAATTTGTTTTAATGAATTGTCTATCTGCTGCTATATATATAGATCTGCTAGATAAGCATTGTCTATCTGAATTAACACTGAATAAGCTTTGTCTATTCTACTGATATATATAGATCTGTCAATAACTCTTTCTTCTAGATCTTAGAACTCAGTTATATCTAGATCTGCTGTTATGTTTAGGTAGCTCTTCATTACTGTTGATGATCTGAGTATATATAGACCTGTTGTTGTATCTAAAAGAGTTGCTAATCACTGTCCATGATCTGAAACTTGTTTATCATATAGGTCCTTTGTTTTCTGATCTTAGTGTTAAGTAATACTGTTGGATCTGATATGTTTTTCTGAGCTCTACTATTCTGCTGCTACAGTACATTATAGATCTATCTTTTATGTGTTAAGTTATAGATCTAAGTTGGTTCAGCATTAAATTAAAAAGAGACTGCTGTTTTCAAATTTACCCTAAAAACTAACAACCCCCTTTGGCTTCCCTAGGAGTAAGCCTAGAAGGAAGAGGTTCCAGTCAAGGTGACAGTGTGGACTGTGAACCTAGGCATTGTGCCTCCGAGGACACACTAAGTGAGCTGGACTTTGCTCACATTTGCAAGTGTGTATTAGAACGGCAACAGGTCCCTCTAGCAAAAATTATGAAGATCCCATCTCAAAGGGAGAAACTACTAAGAGCCATAGAAAATCCTTCTTAGAACAATATTGACAGGCCACCAACTATAGCTTACCAAGATGCACCTGTGATTTTGCAAAATTGGGATAGGGGGAACGAAAAGAATCAACCATTTTTCCTTTCTCTACTTGTGAACAACCATCTCCTTCATAATTGCATGCTTGATTCTGGAGCAAGCTCAAATGTTGACGAAGAAAGTGATGAAACCGTTAAATTTAAGGATTTCAAGGCCTTACCATAACATTTATGCCATGGATAGTAAAATGATTGAATTGGATGGTTTGATAAAGGGCTTACAAGTGCATTTGGCTGCCTTCCCGGACAACATGATAGAAATGTACATAGTAGTGATTGATGTGCCAGATGCTTGGGGTATGTTGCTTTCAAGAAAAACAATTGCAGATTTGGGGGGCAATTTACAAATGGATTTAACTTATGCCACCATTCCCACTCTAGATGGGGCCATGTTTAGATTAAACAAAGAATTGGAAAGAAAATACCATGTTGAAGATCCTAAGAAACCCATGAATGGGCTTGTATATCACGAGCTAGAGATGGGATGTTATGAGATACAATCTAATTTTCTAGCATCTGTCAAAGAGGAACTTAAGGATGAACTCCCTAGTGTTTGTAATGTTTGGGATACCATGGATACTTTTGATGGTCTTTTTCTTGAGGAAGCTTCAAGAGAAATGGGTAGTGATGTGACTTCTTTAGAAACACGAACATAGTTGGATTCATCATTCGACACTGCATCATCAACATCAACTCACCAGCCTTCACATGAATCAATTAGATGTCAGGAAGAGTTGGTTAGGATTTTTGGGCCATCTATTCCATATATTTTAAAAGTTGAGGATATTTGTTTGGACGAAGATGATGTCTTCGACAAACAGGAAGAGCAGAAAAAGAAAAAAAATAAAAGAGGAAAAAATGAAATAGATCTTGTAGAAGATCATAAGGATGATGATAATAATAATCAACATGTCATCCATATTGAAGAGTATGCCAAGCCTTTCAAAGAACAATTGAAACCAACAAACTTTAAATATTTTTTCGCTTGGCACCAATACAGCTTCATCAGAAAGGGTTCATGGAAGATTCTATCGAGTGGTTGATGACTAGGAAAAGGGTTTCAAATCAGAACATCAGAAAACAGGATAAAGTGTATAAGTCTTCTGGCAACTCATCTTAACTAGTTGGACGACATAAAGTTAGAAATGCCAGTGAGAAGGCCCCACCTTGAAATGATGTTCAACGTAGCCATTTGGTGTCCAAAGGGGCACCCTTTGTAACGTATTTCTAACCTTTTTCCTTTGATTCTTTCAGTTTTGTCATTATTTCATTTATGTATATAATTCATTGTATAGTCATTTCATTTATGTGATTATTGCCAATAACATTTCATTTATTTAATTATTGTCTTTACACATGTATTTATGTTGGATATTGGTGAGCACTTTGTTTTGTAGATTCTAAGGTTCTCGCATGCTCTCCTTCCAAAAGATCGAACACACGTCCCAATGTGGAGCTAGATGTTGACCACCTATTTCGACTAGGGGTCAAAGTCATGTATCATGAAGCTATGTACCTTGCAGTACAACATATTTTGAAGAATTATGGATCAGCAGGGCAAATTTTTCCCCCAGCACGTCTTTCTATGTAATCAGAATGTCCGCTCCCCTACGTGGGATAATAATGTAATAGGTCAGCATGAGTCAATTTTTTAGTTAGTTGCCTAGAACTTATCATTAGGGAAGTCATTTCATCGAGTGTTTTTTTTCCTCAGGTAATTAATCTTGCCTACCAGGCAATTTTAATTATCCTTGAGATTTTCACTCACAAAATCCTCCAAAGTGGTGAAAGGCGTTCTAATGATCGAGGCCAGGGGGTGACTAAGGTTTAAAAATATTGTAAATGACCATGCTAGACATCTTCCAGAGTCTTGCGAAATTCTGTTAAGTTTTTATAGGGCTTTTTTTAAATTATTAAAATTTTCTATTTAATGAAAATTTTAATTATTTTTGATGTAAAATGTAAAAGTTTGGTCCTTGGGGATTTTGTATAGGGGTGTGGGTACTCAAAACAAATGGCAGATGGCCCCCTACACCCTTGGACCAAATTTCAGCTCAATTGGACAAGTTTTGCTAGGTCATTGTCCACGAGGAGTCAGAGTCAGTCAAAAGTCAATATTTAATTGTCTAAGGTAAAAAAGCCAAAAAATTGTAAAATTGATTAAAGTCATGAGAGAAAGTGGAGAATGATTCCTAATGTTTTTTCCTAAGTTGGAAAAGTGATTTTCCACTTAAAAGACCCCCCCTTGCTAAGCCAACAACTAAAAGTGGTGGTTCCCTAGCTAAAAGTGCGCCCCCCTTGCTCAAGAACACATGGGAAATAAAACTTTTAAGGAAGAGGGTGGCCAAAACCCTAAGTGCAGCCCTCCTTGAGCCTAACTTTATGTTGGGTGAAAGGAAAAGGTGTTTTCCCCCTTCCCCTCTCACCCCTCAAACCCTAATCACTACCAAAACCCTAAAAGTGTGCCCTCCTTGAATTTATCCTCTCTCCCTTGATGAATGACACTTGGAGCTCATCCAAGGGGGGTCTTTCCTCTCTCCCTCATATAAAATAAAGCCCACCCCCTCTCATTTTCACATCAGTCCTCATAGCAACACTACAATGCCAAAATCTCTCTCATCTCTTTCTCATTCTCTCCCATTTTCTCTCATGATTCTTGGTGCCATTGGGAAAATCTTCTCTTATGTAATAAAATAGAAGCTTTGGAGGATTTCTTGTGTCTCTTGGAGTATTCTTGGAGCCATTGTTTGTTGTTTATGAGGTAATATTGTTACAATCTATTTATTTTGCATTTCTTTGCTTGCATTTTACTTGAAGACCCAAGCAAAGTATTTTGCTTGGGATAGATTAATAGTAGTCTTACTATTAGTTTTTGTGAGTTTTTTCTAATTATTTTGGAAAGTATTTTGCAAGTTGTTAGATCACTCTCACCTTCTTTGTATTTTGTAGTAAGAGTTTACAAAAATCTGCAGGTTACCAAAGGCTTGAAGGAGTGGATTTCAGATCTGGAAATCCATCTTTTTCAGCCATCCAAAGCTTTTCTATTTTTTTGTTTTTATTTTCAGCCACTTATTTATCAATTTTAGCTTTATTTCCATAAAAGTCTGCAATCTAATTTTTCTTTTTTATGTTCAGACATGTTTGTTTAATTATTTCTGTTCATTGTGATAATTTGAAATAATTTTTTTCAAGTCATTTGAGCAATTTCCAACAAGAAGATCTTGCTGTTTTTTTGCAGGTTAGAAGAGGATTTCTGCATCTTTTTGGCCCCGAGACACTTAATGAGACATCCAAGGGTCTTGGTACAAAACCCTCTTCTCTACTTCACTTTCTAAACATTGTAAGCAGCCCAAGAGAGTCTCTTGGGTTTGCATTTCTCCTCACTTTAAATTTTTTTGTAAAGTGTAAATAATTTTTGTTTTTTGCCCACACCTTGTAAAGAGATTGGCTATGCCATCCATGCAATATCGTGAGGCTAGGTTTAGATTTAATTTTCTACATTTCTTTTATTTTACCCACCTTGGCCAAAACCGATAGGCTTGTCCTCCATCTTGTGCCATTGTTGTGAGGTTGTACTTTAATTTTTCAAGTCATTTAAATTATTTATTTTGCCCACAGCATGCAAAGAGATTGGCCTAGCCATCCATGCAATATCTTGAAGGCTAGTCTAAATTTTAATTTGTTGCAAAGTAATCAAACTTGTGCCCTGCCTTTGCCTCGTATTCCCTCCCCTTGCGACTTTGTGGATCTTGGGTAAGTAAGAAAGGGCAAAGGATTGAGAGGCTAGATTAATTAGGCACCCAATTATTATTGCTTCTACCACCAAAAAGGGTGACTTGGGAGGCTACAAGGGGTTGAAGCCAGGGACGGTTTGACGGCACTACGTGTCCTCCTTGCTTGAGCGCCCAAGCATTCCGGATTTGACCTGTGGAGCTAGGGAAGAACTTTGTTTATTCTTCTTCTTGAGCACCCAACACTTCCTTTTGGTTGAAGGGATAAGAATTAGGGGTAGTCACATAGTCTAGGCTTGCATCTATCACACTAAATTTTCCCCTAATTCAAGAGAGAGTTAAAATTTGCTAAAATCAACCTACACACTCTCACAACATTTACTTTTTCAAGCATTTTACTTTGAAGCAATTTTCTTGTGAATACTTGTTTAAAAGCATTGTTTATTTCTAGCATTCTTTATTTATTTGAACATAATTGGTTTAAGTGTAAAGTTATTTCTCCTACTTATTGTGGATATCTCATAACATTATTTCATTCTTGTATAATTGTATTTTGTTGTATATCTCATTGACTCCATTTTGTTAATCTTTAGGCACTGGTCTAATTGTTGTTTCCAAATAAAGGGTTTGCTTGTCATTAAAAGAACTGCACTTTTGCATTCGCTGCCTGTCATTGGGTTGGGTTTTCTTAACAATTAACTCAATGAACTCCTAGATCATTAATCAAACTTCACATAGTTTAATATGGTCTACCCTCGTTGGCTTCCCTAGGAGTGAGCCTAGACGGAAGAGGTCTAGATCGAGGTGACAATGGGTCTATATTTAGGTTTGTGCCTCCAAGGACACACCAAGTGGGTTGGAGACTTCTCCACGTTAGTAGGTGTGTATTAGGACGACAACAGGTTCCAAGGGTAATAGTGAGGGGGCAACCTCACAATTGAGGAAGGACTTGAGCAAGATCAAGTGCTTTGCGTGCCACAAGAGTGGTCATTATGCATCTCAGTGTCCAAAGAAGAAGGGTAAGAATAAATCGCAACAAACAGCGACATCAATGAAAATTTTGTTGAGTGAGTTTGCTGCGAAGTTTGAGAAGGACTTCTCACTAGTCTCCTGCCTTTCTACCAGCATGATCACTAGGAGTGCGCGGTACTTGCATAGTGGTGCATCATGTCACATGATAGAAACACGAGAGCTATTCAACAATCTGACGGAGGACTCGGGGATCCATGTGGAGCTTGGTGAGGATGCCAAGTATGCAGTAAAGAGGGAGGGAACAATCTTGTTCCAGCTTGAGTCAAGTGGTTCGTTTGAGGCCCAGGATGTGCTATATATACTAGGATTGGAGAAGAGTTTTCTCTTAGTCTCAGTTATGGAGGAAAGGGGTTTTTCCATCATGTTCAAGAAAGGGAAAGTACTCGTATGTCTAAAGGGAGGTAGCCCTGACACAACAATGAGCATTGGGGTTAGAGAGGGCCATTTATCTAGGTTGCAGGGCAAGCCTGTTCAAGCTTTGATACATGACAATGACAACCTGTTTGAGTTATGGTACAGGAGGATGAGACACCTGCATTACAGGGCGTTGCTGATCTTGAGGGAGATTGTTATTGGTCTCCCAGATTTCAGTGTTCAGCAACAGGGTGTGTGCAAAGGGTGTGCACTTGGCATGAATGCTAAGGTTTTTTTTCCAAGCAACAAGAGTAGATCCAAGGGGATCTTGGATCTTATACATTATGATGTGAATGGACCAATGTTAGTAGCGTCAATGCAAGGAGCACTATATTATGTGACGTTCATTGATGGCTTTTCTAAGAAAACTTGGATCTTCTTTATGAATACCAAGGATGAGGTCTTCAGTCCGTTTTGGGAGTTCAAGGCTCAGGTGGAGTACTAGATAGGGAAGAAGATCAAGGTCTTGAGGTCGGATGGGGTGAGTACAACTCCAATGACTTTGTGGATTTCTGCGAGGAGGCAGGGATCAAGAGGGAGTTGATAGTCTCATACAAACCTCAACAGAATGGGGTCGCAGAGAGAAAGAAGCGATCCATCATCGGTTATCCTAGGGCTATGATACGTGACCAAGATTTGCCTATGTTTCTTTGGGCAGAGGTGTGTAACACATCAATATATGTGTAGAACACGAGTCCTCATGGGATATTGGGGGACAAGACTCCTAAGGAAGCATTCGCATGAGTGAAGCCGAAGATAGTACATTTGAGGATCTTTGGTTGTCCAATATACATCCATGTGCCTGTGGAGAAGAGGACGAAGATGGAGCCTTCAAGAGAGAAGGGCATATTCGTGGGGTAGAACGAGACTTCAAAGGCTTACAAGATCTTCATACCAGCGTATAGGAAGACAATTGTGAGTAGAGATGTTAAGTTCGAGGAAAAGTTGGCATCTAGGAAGTCTCATGAGTTACCACCTGTGGCAGAGGATGAAGAGTAGGAGGCACTGAAGGGAGAACAACATTCAGAGGATACCAGTTTAGTGGAGGAGATAGCTTCTTCCAGCTCTGTCAGGATACCCAGGTGGTTTACGTAGACATTGAAGGATGCTCAAGAGCATGTTGAAACTCCTAGGAGCACACTCAGGGAGAGCAGGTCTCCGAATAAGTTTCCAAACTTTATGGCACTAATGAGTAACGTCACTGAAGAGGCAACAAAGCAGTAGGTATATCAAGATGCCATGATGGAAGACGATGTGTGGGACATTGTGCCAGGACTGGAGGGAAAACCAGTTCCATGTGGCTCTTTAAGAAGTGCCTTCCTCACTAAGAGGGAGTGTTGATGTTTGTAACATTGGACAGGTACTTCCTAACCATTGATCTCAAGTGAGGTGCGATTTAATCTCAACCGTCAATCACTTTGGAGATTAGGGTTATGTTTGATTCGATCAAAGCTCAAGATTATAAAAGCAGGGCTAGGTGAAAGGTAAAGACACACAAGGAGAATTCAGTGCGAGTCTTGAGTCACGAAGGACTGTGATTCAAGGAGATCTCAGCAATGGTGAAGAAGGACTTTCATCTAGAGATCAAGTCCAAAGGAGAAAAGTGCAAGTAGTGTAGTAAGGAGAAGAAAACCAATAGCCAAAAATCGAAGGACAGATTTATGGGCAACAACGGTACAACGACAAAGTTTGTTTTGTAGGTGGGTTGATCCTTACGCGTCGTACAGACCAGTTGGGCATGACTGTACACACTAGACAGATGACATAGGCGCGTGTGTATGCATTGGATAAAAGGCACATACATGTGTGTATGTGACGAACATAACGCATAGACGTGTGTGTATGCGACAGATAGACTGCACATGCATGGGTGGATGCGTCGAACAGGTCGTACAGGGCACGTACAAATCATACATGGTCGTACAGGGGTAGCTTCAGCAGAAGGGTTTCTTCATGGAAGATTTGCCAGGTTTGTTGTAATTTGTATTTTCCTCAGTGGGCCATTTTCCTAGTAAGGGAGCTCTTGTAAGCTTTGATATTATTTTAATGAGAAGCTGATTTGAAGGGACAAATTTCTGTGTGCATGTGTGAAGTTTGGTTTCGAGTTGCTTCCACTGTTTTATTTATTTCCAACCAGCATATTTTATCCTGCGTGCTGTAATTTAATTATCAGCGAGGAAAAACACTAGGTAATACTTTATCTAGGTGTTGGTGATTGAGATTTCTCAACAACTAATAAATTGTAACCACAGGGCCTTTATACTCCATCCAAGCCCAAGTTGCCTGAAGTAAGCTGGGCCCCTAGAGGTTATATTCATAAAGGACTGTGAGTTTGATGATTGTGAGCAAGAGGCGCATCTTGGATGTGATGTCTTGGAACTGCTTGTGGAAACATTGTCTCTCAAGAAGGTCAAGGGAGCCATATCCCTTGTTGAGTCGAGGTTGGAAAGCATATCTCAAGTTGAACCAGGGCCTTGAAAATAGAAGCCCTAAATAAGTGTATTGCATGGTGAACTCAATCTCTTCCGCTTGGAAGTGAAAGTAGTAGGATGAGAGAGCCTACTTCGATGCATTGAATAGCATAATCGTAATCTTAGTTATGCTAATCATCCACTATTGGGATCACAAAAGCAGGAAAGGGAGTCTTTGTAGTCCCTCATAAGCTAAGGCCAAGAGGATGATGTCATGGACAAAAATAATTAAAGAGATCAAGACATGGTGGAGAAGACAACCATCCCTATGCTGTATATGTATGCTTATGGAGAAGAAATTATCGTTGAGCAATGTATATCCCAAACAAAGTTGGAGAGAGGGCACCCTTGCTTGACCTCGATAGTGCTCTTGACAAAATTTGAAAGGCCTTGAGCTATGTGGAGATGACCAAGAACAAATTCATATAGTCTTATGATAGCAACCAAAAGTGTCTTTGAAATGCCAATGTCACACAACCTT
>JASDQU010273259.1:0-15173 GCA_032191745.1 Picea mariana
ATAGCCATGATATCCACCATAAAACCCGACCAAAATGCCGGTGCTATTTTGGGAGTTAACAGTTTCCTTAGTTAGCTGGAGAATTTTCTTCAGATCACTAAACATTCTAGGAGGATGCACTAGATGAATAAGACTATATACAACACTAATGTACTAATTAAAAGGAGAGAGAAACTATGATTATGTTCCTTTTTTCTTGTTTCTTCAGTCCATTCAACCATAGGATTCAAATTGGAGTTGTTATCAATTACCTACAAACTTAGTTTATGAAAGGTTGCAACATTATTAAAGAGTATCAAATGTACCAAATAGGACTGGTATCAGAAGGATTTAGTAGTAGGATAAGTTGATAAGTGGTAATTAATGGCCCCAATTAAATAATCAACGTAATCGTATTTAATCAAGGCGATTGACTCTATAGCACATCAAATTGACAATAAACCCAAAATAGTTTCATTCACATTATGGTCATTCTCATAACCTAAGATCTGACAGATCATAGTGACGACATTTCTAGATATGTCTGAGACAATAGATGATCGATATGGAGGAGGGTCGGATGGTAATGAGGCATCTACAAGTAACAATTTACTGAGCATCTTTTCTCTCTCTAATTGGGGTAAAGGCTGATATCTAGAAGGAATTTAATCTTGATCTAGGGTTTTTGTAGCAGCAAGATCATAAAAAGGGAAGTATTTGAACGATTGATTCCCTAGAAATTGAACATATAACCCCAGAATCATCGGCATTAGTAATATGTTCCTTTTGAATATTATAACACAAGGAACACCATTCAACCGTCTCTTGGAAATGAAAGGTTTTGGGTATTACCAATCGAACCAGATTCGACTCCCACAAAAACCTACAATGTTTTAAGTCACTGGCATCTTTGTGGGGAATTTTTATTAATTGATACATATTGGGATAAGACAAGGCATGATCAAAGACATATCCCTCTCTATCTTTCAAATGATATTGAGGAGTGATTTGCTTTGACACCTTCAAGGCCTTGCTAGGGATTAGCTTAGACTTCATTTTGAGGTTTCAATGAGAATAACATCTCAACCAGGTATAGAATTGGGCTAAGGATAATTGAATTACCTATATTTTGATCTTGTATGAACAATGCATATGAAACATGAATAGGTTTCTTCAGATATGTAAAGTTTTACCTTGGGTGTTGTAACTTGGTAATACTGAAATTATCGTAATATCATGCTAAAACCCATTTTTAACCTTTCGATACTTTGGAGACAAACATCACTTTGATATTGGAAACAACTATAAGATTTACAAAGTACGAAAATTGGATGATGTCATAAATGTACGATGGATATGTGGAAGGTCAATATTGGTCCAGGTGGTTGCCCAAGCGACATCACTGTCAGGACTGATATTGTCTAGTTGGCCATGTGTCTCTCGATTAGTAATAGTAACTTGTGTGAGATTGCATGGATTAATATGACTTGGCAATGATATTTTATCATGTTTATGGCCTTATCATTTTCAGGTGGGAGCTCGAGTGTTCATGATTGGCCCACCTCATTCTCCAACTAGGTGTTGAGTGAACACGTGATAGTGTGGTTTCTGCGATACTATTGGTGGTATCACATGGCCAAACAAGAAATTTCCTTTTAGTTGCAAGGGATACTGTTGGCAGCCAATTCACATTTTTCATTGTCTTATAAGCTGCCTACACCGATGTTTCGCAAACATCAATTTTTCGTCGCAATTTTCAAATGAACGACACTTTTATTCTTTGCGCCTTTTCGCACGCCTATCTTCTTTTTGTTTTCATGACTATAAGCATGAAAACTTAGTCCTTCAGAGTCACATTAGAATCATTGTTTGAACTGTCATCATCCTTCTGAATGATATGCCCTTTGCGCTTACATTACACTTATGATTACCTAGTTGGCAAATCTTTCGATCTGTACTCATTACTCATGCTTCGATTTATTATGTGGCTTGGTTTCATTGAGTTTGCAATGAATTTGGATTTGCATTCATTTARCCTTTGGTTTCATAAGATACATGGGTGTTATGATTAAAACTTTTATATATATCTTTGTAATTTGATGCCTATGTTTATGTTTTCATAACTATTGATGTTTTGATTATATGAAAACCCATTTGTACATTGGTTAAATTATGAATATGAGTTGTTACAATACATTGGCGCATGGTTGATTATTTGATTTTGGTTTCAGATTGAATGATTTATGGCTTAAAACTATGGTGTAACATTGATTATGCGCGTTGGTTTATAACTCACCATTGGTTTCATTGGTCGGCTAATTCACATAATGGTTGAACTATGCTATGATGGGTTGAATTACTATGTAAATCGATAGTTGTACTTTGAACATAATTATTTTTCATGGCAGAAGTAAGTTCTACCACCCTCGCACACTTTGTATTAATGCCTGCATCCTTACCGAGTTATCTCTCTTGATTTTTGGGAAAATCTCTGAGCATACCCCGTTCAAACCCTTGACCCTTAGCCCGGCTCACTGTGTGTTATCTCCTGGCTCCCGAAGGGTGATTTGAACCCCCATGGTGTTCAGAGTCGGTTGTGGTTTCATTTTGCCAGAGAAGACTGCCCCGTAATTTCCCCCAGAGTCACGTTTTTGCGTGAGCGATTCTGGGCAAACGGATTCGAATTGGATCGAACCATTGAAAACCCAAAACCGTTTTTAGCCCTTTTACCATCAATGTGGGAGGTTTCCTCATAAATTGAGTGGTTACAGAGATCTAGCTCGTGTTTTTTAGGTCAATTTTCAGATATTCTCAATGGCTGAAGGGAACGTATTGGGTATGTGTGCATTTGCCAGAATGCTTATCACTTCTCCAGATCTGTGCTTCATAACTCCCTCTCACCTGTCTAGCCTCTTACTCCTGAACCCTTGATCAATTCCCCCAGGTATGAATTCCGATATCAGTTTCGTTTT
This sequence comes from Picea mariana, assembly GCA_032191745.1. NCBI lineage: Eukaryota > Viridiplantae > Streptophyta > Pinopsida > Pinales > Pinaceae > Picea > Picea mariana. Next base: position 2,952 of record JASDQU010273259.1, read on the forward strand.
GTCAATTGCTAGGAGTAATAAAATGATTTGAGTTGATTAAGTTAGCGAAATTCGTGGTTTGTTTTTAATTAGATTCATTTGGTTTCTACTTTGAACTATAAGTTTTCATGATCACAATCATGCTGGATTTGATCTCGATATAGTTCGGATGCTCTTATTGGTAAACTATTTCAAAGAGTCTGTTGGTTACGATTTTCTCTATCATGTGATTTTCAAAAATCGTGAATATTGTTCTGCTCGGTTTTAATTTGGGAAATAAAGACTCTGTTTTTACACAAACGAATTGGTCAATATTTGTTGCCTCTATTGAATCTGGTAACAACGCCTTTTAAACAAATAATTTTGATCAAAGGAAATCGATATTGTTTACCCAGTTTACTAAAAACAAACGACCATATAATTCTTGTGAATCCTGTTGCTTGCTGAGTGATCTTATCACGATTCCGTTACAGTATTGATTTAATTCGTTTATGGTATGAATCTTTTTGCTATATCGTTACAGCTATTAAGATTGGAAAATGATTCTGTTGGATTGATCGGATCTCTTGTTTAACAATCTCATATGATTTGTTTGATTGCATTACCTTCAAATTGGATATGAAACGATTTTCAAAACTGTTTGGTTTTGATTCTGTCTACCTGATTTATGACTATAATTAAAACAGAGTATTGTTATCTCTGTATTCGGTTAATGAAGTGGATCCTGTTTGAGTTCATAATAGCATATCAATTTCAATTCATGATTCATTTTCAAATGGTTGTTAAATGATAATTGAATTAAATTTCATTCAAAGATTTGATTTGATTTCAATTCTGATTCTGTAGCTAAGTCTGTAGAGTCAGATTTTTATTGTTTTGCTCATAAGATATCTCTCTAACTTGTTATTTTTGGTCCATTACAGGTCAATTCGAAATTGCATTGGATTGGATGAGCAGTTAGAAGATATTTAAAATATTTTGTTTCATTTTAGTTCTTAGTTTAGTTGATTTTGGGATATCTTCCCAGACTGTTTTGATCCTATCCACAGGGAAGTTTTACCCACTGGAAAGACTTATAAATACCTATCATTTTTGTAATAAGGACATCCTCATTCGTGGGAGAACAAGGATATGAAATTTTAATACAGACTGAGGCAAAATTTGGTGTTTTGTTATATCTTTAGCTTCTCATGATATCAATATTTTGTTTCATGTTGTGTATATCAATTTGTATATGATTAATGACTACTTTAGCTATATTGATCATGTGCAAATGATATACTTTTAATCATTGTAATCCATATCTGATTTCTCCCAAGTGTATAAAAAACATAGCAATTGCTTAATTCAGTTTGTGAATGGCAGATTTCTCTTCTTCATAAGTTGAATTATTAAATATAAGTTTTTTGCGTAACAGGTTTCCCTTATTGCAGAGATTTATAAATCATAAAATTGTTATGATTTTTTATGTCTTGTTTGTCCTGTAAACAACTCAAAGAGCAGTGCATCCTATCGTTTACGAGAAGCTTCTAGATTATCCGGTGCGAGTTTCCTTCCTCCGACCAGCTTTGAAGTCATCATACACAGGGCAAATTTGGAGCGTTCCCAGGTCAGATAGTCACTTGTTTGTTTATTGTTTTTTACTAGTAGTTTAGTTCAGATATAAGTTTAGTTAGATTTATAGGTAGAATTAGTATATTAGATCGTTTAATTTCAGTAAGTTTGTCATAAAATCATAAAATCAAAAATATATCTCTGGCTGTCTTAGGGCAGAAATCAAATGATTTTTACAGGTTTTATTCAAATCTGCCAGTTGTGTATATTGTATATTTGTGAATAAGCTGTATTATAACTGGTAGTTAGACGGTTAATTATTAGAGTTAGTGTAATAGTAATTAGTAGTCAGTATATAGAATAGTTAGAGTAGTTTATAATTAGTTCTAGTTTATTTAGTAGTTTGTTTCAATTAGATTAGTGTATTAGTTTGTCTTTTAGTTATTTTAGTTTCTTGTATTTAGTTTTAGTTAGTTTGTTTTAGTTAGCTTTAGTTTGTTTTATTTGTTTTAGTTAGATTAGTTAGTTTAGATTAGTTTTCTCTTTGGTTTTGTTAGGATCTTAGAGCGGCCAACGGAGCCGTTAAACCCGTCAGGGTGGTTCATTCCAAACGGCTTGGGTTATTAGACAACCCCAGACCGGTTCCACTCTCTCAGTTGACGGACGATCAATTTCGCCCGTCAACAAATGGCGCTAGAAGGAGGGTCGACTGACAAGATGGCCTTGTAAGAGCCTTTATTTTAAATGTATTTAATTTCCCCCATGGCTCCCCAAATTACTGTGTTGGAACATGCTTTCAACTTCTCATTACCCGATGTTCCCAACGAGACAGTCTCTTGCTTGTTCAAACTCACCTTTGATGGTGAAGGCAATACATCTGCTAAAGACCACCTTAACAAGTTTTGGTGCAAGTGCATCAAACATGACATCTCAGATTTAAGAGTTTTATGCAGACTATTTGCTTTTACTTTTAGAGGTCGAATCAAACATTGGTTTGAATCCTTTCCAACATGTCACATTTTTTATTGGTTTCAATTTGTAGATGAGTTTCTAAATGCTTTTGAAATTTATGATTTTGATCAATTATGTGAAGAATTTCATACTTCGCTAATCAACGACGATTCATCTTCAGAAAACTTTTTGACAAGAGTCTATCATATCCTCTGTAAATTTAATCTCGATGACATGTCATTGGCATTAAATCTCTTCCATGATGCTTCCATCCCTTCCATTCATTCATGTTCAATCACGAATGAAGAACCAATTGCAAATCCTATAACTCAATTGTAAGAACAATCTTCTTCGCAAGAAGAGAAAAATTCTTTCGATAATGTTGAACAAGCCAGGGAAGTAGAATCTGTTGATCAGGCTCTTATTGGCAACCAAATTGGTTTTTCCTTTGAATCATTGTATTCTCAGTCTAAGACTAGTATGGGAGAAGATTCATTTCTGGATCAAGGTGAATACCCTCATTCTTGTAACTCATGCTCTAATCCACATATCAGTCATTGAAGAACACTTAAGCAATGAAAATCTTCTTGAATGTTCTAGTACTCCTATGAAACTGATTAGAGAAGAAGTTACGCAACTAGAAGAAGAAACTTTAAACCTTCATCCTCAAAATGCACTTTGTTCACAGGAAAGACTAGATGTTGGTCACATAAATTTTGAATTGTCTAAAAAGGCAAATCCATATGATCATATTATGTTAAGGAATTCGTCACCAAATCAGAGTAAGAGTTTTAAAGAAAGTGAAGAGAATTGTCTTGAGAATACCATTGTTGATTATCATAGTTCAAGAGATTCTTTTTATCTGCTTATTTCTTATTCATTTTATTCTTTATATCCTGATCTATTCCTAGATTCTGGTGGACTTGACATCTTACCTACAACATCCTATTTTTTTCCACCACAATCGTATCCTCTTGATATGTTAAATTTTGGTGAAATTAATTCCGAGCATAACATTGATAAAACCAGATTTGACTCTTGTTCACTTTCATCACTCATATGGGAAAATGACATGTTACGAGATGATTTTACACAGTTTATGGTTGAAAAGGACAATGCATTATGTTTTATGGAGATCAAACATTCTAAGTTTCATACTCGTTCTTTGCTTAGCTCGAATCTTAATGTTGATGCTTCACATTTTGAAATGATCAATCGCATCGAAGGAAACATTCAAACCAATGATCTAATCGATTGCACGAATCCTCCTATGATGAGCTTTCCATTGATATATTCGTTTCATCAAAGTCATGGTTTGTCTCCCCATTTTTGTGACAGGATCTTAAGATGGCTTGAATATTCATATATGAAAAATTTTCACAATAAATACAAGGTTGTGCTTGCTTTCTTTTTACCCAAGTATCTTGGAAGTAGGCATGACATATTTCTTTTAGATCCTCCATGTGAAGAAATTAACGAACACTTAGAGAATTGTAAGGAGGATGGGGCATTTTAGCCTTGGCTGATGGTTATTCCATTTGTTCTTGATCTTGATGAGTTTTTCAAAACTACTTACACTCACCCATGCCATTATGACCCTTATCACGACAAGATTGCGCAGTGGCTGGAGGATTCGTACAACAAGAATATCCAAGGAAATGGTAAGATCATGCTTACTTTGTTTTTAGATGTTGATTATGAAGGTAAGCGTGATATGTTTCTATCATTTGTTGATATATTACCATTCTTTTTAATAATGCTTGATCTTGTTTTCATTGCAGGATTAGAGTTACTCCGATGGCTACATTGGAAACATGACTTCACGTAGTATCCTGATGTGTTTAATAGTTAGGGTAGGTTTAGGAATAGGTTTTCTTTCAGTTTGATTTCTCACTAGTTTTGTTTTTAATAATGCAGTCATGAACGCAAGTGGGTGCACCATGAGAACCATAATACGACTGTTGTCAGGGAAGTCCCCTTGATCCTTTTTCTCTTTACTTCTAGTTGAACATTTATTTTCAAAAGTGCAATATCATCATGAAAGTCTTAAATGGAAAATAAAGAGATAAATGAATCTGAATCAACCCTGACCCAAGGTACCATGAGTAGGACTGTTTTCCCATCAAATCAGGTTTTTCTATTTTTCAGTTTCCCAAGGGATTTGTTGCATGAGGTTTTCAGATGCACCTTCTGTGCATATTTTTTTTTTGTTTTTGTTGTTTGGATTTCTTTACTTTCCAATTTTTTCTTCGTTGGTGTGTTTTGATTTCTCCCTTATGATTACTAGTTTTTTCTTTTGGAAATACACATACCTGCATCGCTCAACTATTCAGACAAAAAAGATAGAAAATTCCTTCGTTGAAATAACTTCTAAAAAGTTTGTACAAACATCAATTGTATACTTCTGGAATTTACATCTGTGTTGGCAAAGACTGTTGTTTGAAAGAAGTTAGCTGATTTTGATCTCTGAGTAAAGCTTGTCATGATCATCTATTATCTTTTTACACTGCCCCTTTTCCGTAAAGGAATGACTCAGAAGATGTCTCCCTGTCTTAGGAAGTTTTTTTTGTAAATAAAACATTTCTGGAGATAAATAAAGGACAGTGCTAAAAAATTCTGATGAGGTCTAAAAAAAAAAATGCTAAAATATTGAGATTTTCAGCGTCACCCCGCTCAGCTATATATCTATAAAAGAAAAAAAAAAAATTATTAATAAGAGCTGTGGGAAGTGCTTGTAAACCCGTTGGGATACTGAACAGGTCTGCTGGCAGTGGGTAAATGCATGCATGGCGCCAAGAAAACTTCGTCGGGGTAGTGAACAGGCCCGCTGGTAGCGAAGCAATGTCGGGTATATGAAAATCTGCAAAAAGAATAAGAAACCTCTTTAATGTCCTTTATTCTGATCCAAAACTTCTTGACAGGATACAGATGTCAGAGTGGGATAAATGGCAACCCTGTCGAGGCTATGGATGCCTGCTGGAAGCAGTGGCCATGCCAACAGTATTGGAGATTTTATCTTTAATATCGTGACTTGCTGATCTTAAGATTGTTATCAGTCTTCATCTTTCGAATCACTGCTGGAATAATTGGTTAATGATGATGTTTGTACGATTTTCTGGTTGTCATTTTTGAGTTGGAATTATCTTGGTTGTCCTAATCTGAATTTGTTCATTCTGACAGAGATAACTGCTTCTACCAGTGTGTCACCATTGTTGGCAGCCCATTCACATTTTTCATTGTCTTATAAGCTGCCTACACCAATGTTTCACAAACATTGATTTTTCGTCGCAATTTTCAAATGAACGACGCTTTTATTCTTTGCGCCTTTTCGCACGCCTATCTTCATTTTGTTTTCACGACTGTAAGTGTGAAAACTTAGTCCTTCAGAGTCACATTAAAATCATTGTTTGAACTTTCATCATCCTTCTGAATGATATGCCCTTTGCGCTTACATTACACTTATCATTACCTAGTTGGCAAATCTTTCGATCTGTACTCATTACTCATGCTTCGATTTATTATGTAGCTTGGTTTCATTGAGTTTTCAATGAATTTGGATTTGCATTCATTTAACCTTTGGTTTCATAAGATACATGGGTGTTATGATTAAAACTTTTATATATATCTTTTTAATTTGATGCCTATGTTTATGTTTTCATAACTATTGATGTTTTGATTATATGAAAACCCATTTGTACATTGGTTAAATTATGAATATGAGTTGTTACAATACATTGGCGCATGGTTGATTATTTGATTTTGGTTTCAAATTGAATGATTTATGGCTTAAAACTATGGTGTAACATCGATTATGCGCGTTGGTTTATAACTCACCATTGGTTTCATTGGTCAGCTAATTCACATAATGGTTGAAATATGCTATGATGGGTTGAATTACTATTTAAATCAACAGTTGTACTTTGACCATAATTATTTTGCATGGCAGAAGTAAGTTCTACCACCCTCGCACACTTTGCATTAATGTCTGCATCCTTACCGAGTTATCTCTCTTGATTTTTGGGAAAATCTCTGAGCATACCTCGTTCAAACCCTTGACCCTTAGCCCGGCTCACTGTGTGTTATATTCTGGCTCCCGAAGGGAGATTTGAACCCCCATGGTGTTCAGAGTCGGTTGTGGCTTCATTTTGCCAGAGAAGACTGCCCCGTAATTGCCCCCAGAGTCACGTTTTTGTGTGAGCGATTCTGGGAAAACGGATTCGAATTGGATCGAACCATTGAAAACCTAGAACCATTTTTATCCCCTTTACCCTCATAGCTGGCGGTTTCCTCAGAAATCGAGTGGTTACAGAGATCTAGCTCATGTTTTTCAGGTCAATTTTCAGATATTCTCAATGGCTGAAGGGAACGTATTGGGTTTGTGTGCATTTGCCAGAATGCTTATCACTTCTCTAGATCTGTGCTTCAGAACTCCCTCTCACCTATCTAGCCTCTTACTCCTGAACCCTTGATCGATTCCCCCAGGTATGAATTCCGATATCAGTTTCGTTTTGTCAATTGCTAGGAGTAATCAAATGATTTGAGTTGATTAAGTTAGCGAAATTCGTGGTTTGTTTTTTATTTGATTCGTTTGGTTTCTACTTTGAACTGTAAGTTTTCATGATCACAATCATGCTGGATTTGATCTCGATATAGTTCGGATGCTCTTATTGGTAAACTATTTCAAAGAGTCTGTTGGTTACGATTTGCTCTATCATGTGATTTTAAAAAATCGTGAATATTGTTCTGCTCGATTTTAATTTGGGAAATAAAGACTCCGTTTTTACACAAACGAATTGGTCAATATTTTTTGCCTCTATCGAATCTAGTAACAACGCCTTTTAAACAAATAATTTCGATCAAAGGAAATCGATATTGTTTACCCAGTTTACTAAAAACAAACGACCATATAATTCTTGTGAATCCTGTTGCCTGCTGAGTGATCTTATCACGATTCCGTTACAGTATTGATTTAATTCGTTTATGGTATGAATCTTTTTGCTATATCGTTACAGCTATTAAGATTGGAAAATGATTCTATTGGATTGATCGGATCTCTTGTTTAACAATCTCATATGATTTGTTTGATTGCATTACCTTCAAATTGGATATGAAACGATTTTCAAAACTGTTTGGTTTTGATTCTGTCTACCTGATTTATGACTATAATCAAAACAGAGTATTGTTATCTCTGTATTCGGTTAATGAAGTGGATCATGTTTGAGTTCATAATAGCATATCAATTTCAATTCATGATTCATTTTCAAATGGCTGTTAAATGATAATTGAATTAAATTTCATTCAAAGATTTGATTTGATTTCAATTCTGATTCTGTAGCTAAGTCTGTAGAGTCAGATTTTTATTGTTTTGCTCATAAGATATCTCTCTAACTTGTTATTTTTGGTCCATTACAGGTCAATTCGAAATTGCATTGGATTGGATGAGCAGTTAGAAGATATTTGAAATATTTTGTTTCGTTTTAGTTCTTAGTTTAGTTGATTTTGGGATATCTTCCCAGACTGTTTTGATCCTATCCACAGGGAGGTTTTACCCTGTGGAAAGACTTATAAATACCTATCATTTTTGTAATAAGGAGATCCTCATTCGTGGGAGAACAAGGATATGGAATTTTAATATAGACTGAGGCAGAATTTAGTGTTTTGTTACAGCTTTAGCTTCTCATGATATCAATATTTTGTTTCATGTTGTGTATATCAATTTGTATCTGGTTAATGACTACTTTAGTTATCTTAATCATGTGCAAATGATATAATTTTAATCATTGTAATCCATATCTGATTTCTCCCAAGTGTATAAAAAACATAGCAATTGCTTAATTCAGTTTGTGAATGGCAGATTTCTCTTCTTCATAAGTTGAATTATTAAATATAAGTTTTTTGCATAACAGGTTTCCCTTCTTGCAGAGATTTATAAATCATAAAATTGTTATGATTTTTTATGTCTTGTTTGTCCTGTAAACAAATCAAAGAGCAGTGTAGCCTATCATTTACGAGAAGCTTCTGGATTATCCGATGCGAGTTTCCTTCCTCCGACCAGCCTTGAAGTCATCATACACAGGGCAAATTTGGAGCGTTCCCGGGTCAGATAGTCACTTGTTTGTTTATTGTTTTTTACTAGTAGTTTAGTACAGATATAAGTTTAGTTAGATTTATAGGTAGAATTAGTATATTAGATCGTTTAATTTCAGAAAGTTTGTCATAAAATCATAAAATCAAAAATATATCTCTGGCTGTCTTAGGGCAGAAATCAAATGATTTTTACAGGTTTTATTCAAATCTACCAGTTGTGTATATTGTATATTTGTGAATAAGCTGTATTATAACTGGTAGTTAGACGGTTAATTATTAGAGTTAGTGTAATAGTAATTAGTAGTCAGTATATAGAATAGTTAGAGTAGTTTATAATTAGTTTTAGTTTATTTAGTAGTTTGTTTCAATTAGATTAGTGTATTAGTTTGTCTTTTAGTTAGTTTAGTTTCTTGTATTTAGTTTTAGTTAGTTTTTTTTAGTTAGCTTTAGTTTGTTTTATTTGTTTTAGTTAGATTAGTTAGTTTAGATTAGTTTTCTCTTTGGTTTTCTTAGGATCTTAGAGCGGCCAACAGAGTCGTTAAACCCGTCAGGGTGGTTCATTCCAAACGGCTTGGGTTATTAGACAACCCCGGACCGGTTCCACTCTCTCAGTTGACGGACAGTCAATTTCGCCCGTCAACAGATACGAAACCGAAACAAAAATTCCATGTATTGCATCCTGAAACCACTCCTCACATGCCCAAATATCGTTAAAGGTTAGGCGAGCCATGGATGCGACATGTGTTCTACATCGTTGATCTTGCGATATGAAATGTGCTTAGATATGAGTCATTGATCTCATTCCCTTGATGAATCACGCTAAAATATTGACTTTATCACTCAATGACAACCCCTTTTCATTGGTGTAAGCCCTCATACTAGTGCACGACCTCATGTACATGAAATTTAAGCCCCCTAGTGGTCTACGTTAAGCTCCTTTTGTAGAATTTAGCCCTCTTTACTCATTTTAAAACCTTTTCTACTTCAAATTACTCACTGTTAAGGAAGATTGTTCCATTTTGCAAGCCCCAAGTGGTCTTTCCTCTTGAAAAAACCAGGTCCAAGGAAATAAATGTCCCTTGAATGCATAGTTCCCATAAAATTTTTATCTCTGTACTAACAATCAGAATATGCTTCGTCTTTGAGAGCATAACAAGATTCTTTGAAATGTTGATTGCACTTGTGTTGTTGCGTTTGATTGAGATTGGTTGATCATATTATACCTTGATATCCTTCAGTGTCTACTTCATCCAAAGAACTTATGTGCAACATCCTGCAACTGCAATATATTCAGATTATGTTGTGGATAGAGAGATTTAAGTTTTCTTCTTGCTCAACCATGATACTAAAACATTTACTAGAAAGAATGCTCCTCCACTGGTACTTTTCTTGTCATCAATACTTCCTACCCAATTTGCATCTCTATATATTGTTAGAGTTAAGTCCTTACTTCTTGAACACCACAAGCCAAAGTCGAATGTGCCCTTTATATATCTGAATATTCTTTTACTGCTTGCACATGTGTATCCTTTGGTGTAGATTAAAATATTGCAACCAATCCTATTGCTTCCATGTTTCCTCACCTTGATGTTGTCACATATAGTAGGCTACCAATCATTGAACTATACAATGTTTGATTTTCTTCCAGAGATTTATCATCTTTGCTCAACTTACATCCTGTGTTCATGGGTGTATTGACAGGTGCACAGTCTCCGATTCCAAATTTCTTCAACATTTCCTTGATATATTTTATTTGAGAAATGAATAATTTCCTTGATATATTTTATTTGAGAAATGAATATGCTTTTGTTGGATTAAGAAATATGCAACCCTATAAAGAATGACAATTCTCCAAGTATGGACATCTCAAATTATTTTTTCATTTCTTCTGCAAACTTTTGGCTCATTCTATCATCATTACTTCCAAATATGATATCATCTACATAAACCACAATGATTAACAAATTTTCATTGTTTCTTCTAATGTAAATATTGTTGTTTGTAGCTCCTAGTTTGAAACCTTCTTGTTGTAGGTATTTGTCAAGTCTTGAATACCAAGCTTTGAGAGCCTTCTTTAGTCAATAGAGTGTTTTCTTCGGTCTACCTACATGATCTTTGTTTTCTAACAATTGAAATCCTTCTAGTTGTTCAATATATACTTATTATTCCAAATTTCCATTTAGAAAGGTTAACTTGACATCCATTTGATAGAATTTGAAGTTCTTCAAAAACGCAAATTCTAAAAACATTCTGATTGATTCTGCTCTTGCAACTAGAGAAAAGGTTTTTTCAAACTCAATACCGTTAAATTGAGCATACCCTTTACAGAAAAATGTTTCTTTATTTCTTTCTACTTGTCCATCTTCATCCAATTTGTTTTTGAATAACCATTTGGTGCCAATCACATTCTTGTCTTTTGGTTTGGGCACAAGTTCCCATGTCTCATTCTTCTCAATTTGATTTAGTTCTTCTTTCATCGCATTAACCCAATGCTTATCTTCACTATCTTGTGCAAAGTTCTTGGGCTCTATTTTAGATAGCAAATAAAAGTTCAATCTTCTTCTAGTATGAATTATTGTATCTATATCACCAAGAATATGATTTTCTGGATGATGCTTTGGGAAAATATGGACGATGTCTTTGGATATTGGCATTGTATTTCTTCTTGTTCTCTGTTTTGAAGATGATTTGAACGATGAAACCTTTGGTTCCTATTACTTCCCAATATATGATGGAAACTTGGTTGGTGAACACGAAGTTAGAGAAAGAGAATATTTATTACCAGTTGATGACGAGTTTTCAGATGAAGAGCATGAAATTTTAGTTTAAGAAGAGGAGAGTCATGAGTTTGCTTTGGAAGTAAGTGAGGAAGATATTTTGTAGCATGTAATAATTCATACATGCTTTAATTTTTACTTACAAGTGGTTGCAGTCATGATTTTAACCTTCTACCCTTACCTTTATAATTCTAAGCATACTTTCAGTGTGCCCCAACCCATAAATATGATTGATAACGACTCTTAACCTTTTCACAACATAGACTCCATGGAGATACATTATGATTGAAATATGATTACCCTTGATATTACTAGAGAGAGAATGTTGCATCTTTTTTCTGTTAGTCACTGTTCCATCTATCAACCTAAATCTGAACCCAAAACTTCCTCAATCTCGTATCCTAATGAGTATAACCAGACTAATAATGATGGTAAGGGATCTAATGTTAATCTTGTTGAATGACATCTTTTACAAGATGGTAGTCAATTCATGTGTATTTCAACAGGTCTCTTGCATGCACTGTATGCATCAGTTGGTTAGCATTATTCATCTAATTCCCTCCAAACCATCGATCCCGCATGGAAACTTAAGGATGCATTCCTCTATGCCAAGTTTTACCCTGTCTAAAGTTTCAACGATTAGCCATCCTTCTCCTTGTACATAAATAGATATATATGATTCAATTTTCTTTGTTTCTTTGTTTCCTTTGTTGTCACTTCTATTGCATCAAGTATCGAATGAATTTGGTAGTTAGTTTCTTTGTTGCTCGATATGTTTTCATCCACTTGTGTATTTTTTTTTATTTTTTTTAAGGCTCATTTAATTGTTGTTGTCTTGTAAATTTGGTTGAAATTTTGTTTTTCTTTCGATCTT
>JASDQU010273261.1:2655-12709 GCA_032191745.1 Picea mariana
CAGCGTAGACAAAGACGCGAAAGAAAAACCAACATTCATCAGACAAGAAGTCTCAAGAGTCCAGACATAACCAGGAAAACAGTGCTTCATTAAATTCTACCACCGGGAGCCTTTCTCAACCATCGAGGATCTAGAGGATCTGGTATCCCATCGTCCCCACCTTGTTCTTCTCCAATTTCTTCATGAGGAGAATCCTCAAATGAAGGAATTTCTTCATCTGAACCATATCAACCTTCAACTCCACCAACTCCCATGGCAAACTAAAATAATCCCGCCATACCTTGCCTCAATCAAGATGTCGTGGTTGTGCCTGGACCCCAACACCCATTGCCTAAACATACAGAGAAATGGTTTCCCAAATTTGATCCAGATTCTAAGCAGTCAGTTGAGGATCACATCAAGAAATTTATGCTAGTCGTTATACTCCTAAGTTTTGAAAATGAAGATGTCATGTGCAGATTATTTCCTTAAAATTTTGAGGGGAATGCATCAAACTTGTATTTCGCCCAATAGCCTCAGACCATCGTCTCTTGGGACAAGTTTGAAACTTGTTTTCTAGAAAAATTCGAAGATGATAAATCTCTAGAAGTCTTGGTAATGGAACTCTCTAGTTTAAAGATGAAACCTAAATAAAAATTTAAAAACTTTAACCAGAGATTCCTAACACTGAAAAATAAAATCCTTGTAGATTCGATGCCTGTAGAAAACTTGATCGTTGCATATTATACTAAGGCCCTGCATAACAACATAGCTATATGGGTTAAAAGGTAAAAAAAGAACATGTTATTAGAAGCCTTTGAGGAGGCAATTCAGATTGAGAAAGACATATTGAGATTAAAAGATAATCTAAGTAGTGAGGCTGAAACAACTTCATCTTCTAAGAAGAAAATAGAAATTCTCACTAGGCCTCCTCAAGCTAAAAATCAACAAGAAACACTAGATTTGGAAAGTTTGCAGAAAGCTTTCCAAAAATTATCCAATCAGGTCGTTGAATTGAAAAGATCCACTGAGGAGGCATCTACAAGAAAAGGGGGTTTCAAACCACTTTTTAGAAAACCTTTCCCTCCAAACCGGCCAAACCCGACCACAAAAGGTTTAAATTTTGAAAGTTTACAGTATGCTTTGCAAACAATATTGGAAGCACATGAAAATTTTGTTTCTTCTCCTCCATAAAATCAAGATGATAAAACCGAGGAAGAAGCACCCTATGAGGAGGATTTGTATCCTCCTGTTTTCGGGCACTTGTCGGACAACATGTTGACCCTCGACCAAGTTTTGGGATAATCTTGGTCATGTTGACCTATTTTGGGACTTCGACAGCAAGTCGAAGGAAGAGCGCAAGGCGAAGCGGAGATCACAGAATCTCGGCCCACTTTCGGGTCCCTTTTGGGTTTTTGGGAATATGTAATGGGAAAGGGATGTCGGCCTATGGGTTTACCCACGCTTAGGCCCACTTTTGTAATGTATAAATAGATATCTAGGCATCTATCGAAATATATAGAGATGTATGTGATGTAAGCTAAGTGCTAATAGATTTTGTAAGTGATTTGTGCATGACTGTAAGAGGATTGCAGAGCTAAGTGCAAGTCGTTGTAAGGAGTTGTGGAAGGCTTTGTGTTATAGCGCAAGGAAGAAGGATCTAGCGAGCTGCGCAGATCTTTTGTCCTATGTAAAGAAGGTTTTTGGTGGCTCTTTGTTGTAACCGATTGAAGACACTAATAAAGAAGAAGAGTTGGTGGATGTAGCCCTAGGGTGGGGGTGAACCACGTAAATCTGTGTGTTATTCTTTGTGCTTCGACTTGATGTGTTTATCCCTTCTTTTGTTAAGTGCTTTGATATATTTAGATAGATCTGCTTAGGCTTTGTGCTTCTTGGAGGGGTGTGAATGTTAGATTTGACATGTATGAAGATGCTTAGTGCTGATATACCGGATCTGATATGTTTTACTGTTGCTAAGTGTTGAAATACCTTAGATCTAAGTGAATGTTGCGATGCTCTGTGCTATCTGGGAAGTATAATAAGGATTGAATATTGATGAATGATCGATGCTAAGTGCTCTGTAAGCGATATAATCACAGATATGTGTCCCAGCTAAGGTTGCAGACACCTGAGTCTTGCAACCACCCCTACCTCTACCTCGGGTGAGACTTTGTCTACTTCGCAGGTGTTGCCGAAAGGGCTGGTAGTTAGGGTTTTGTTGGTGCGTTGTTGTAGCATTGAACCCTGGGTCTACCCATGTGCCAACAAGTGGTTCCGTTGTCAGGATATGAAACTGTGATTGCTGGGAACTAAAGAAGAAGAATCTTTGTGCAAAGATTCGATCTGAAACCATGGAAGCTCTGTACATAGATCGGTTTCCCTAGTGCGTAGCATCCTACTTGACCTGTGAAGCTTTGTGCCAAGAAAGAAAGGTCAGATCTGCAAGAAAAGAGGTTGATACTGAAGAAAAGAAGCAAGATTTGAACGCTTTGTGCTCTAAGAAAGGTAAAAGTGGAATTATCTGATTAAAAGAGGTAATATTTGTAAGCTCTATGCTCTGATAAAGGTAAGAAAAGTTAAATGTTCTAGATCTGAAAGCTTTGTACTTTGTAAAAGTAAGATAAGTGGAATTTTTTGTTTCTAAAGCATGGATCTAGGTATGTTTGATAGATTCCATCCTAGTTTAAAAACTAGGGTATTAATAGATGAAAGAAGGTTTGATATGAATAGATCCGATAAGAATAGTGATAGATATGTTATACCTATGCATATAAAGAATGTTTGGACTAAAAAATGGATGCAGGATCCTAGAAATAATTTGGTGCAAGTTAGCTCCTATGATCCTATGTAATCATCCCAAGCCAAATCTTTTCTTGGAATCACTAACTAGTACTGATCTATTGATGTCCAGGTATTTATTGAGTTATTAAGTGCATACAAGATTCATCAACACATGAAGATCACAATGTATTCAAGATGTAGAAGCACAAGCAAAGATCTGACCTTTTTATTATGAGCAATGTAAGATCAATACAATATATGGTCGATCTGGGATAAACCTTAGATAGTCGTACAAGCAATAGATATGATTTGCTACAAAATGCTCCCGACAATACAAAATAAGCCTCCAAAGGTTGGATATACAATGAAGACTGAATCAAGTAGATCTGAGTCGTACTAATGCTCAACCTCCAAGCTGGAAAGTGCCACGCCCTGCTAGAATGCTGAAGCCCTCAATAATTCGGCCCTGCTACCAAAAGTGTCCAATCACCCCGAGAAATATGCCAAATGATAGATCGGGCAACTGTAAGGACAACCCCGATGTCCAAATTCCCAAATCCACTCTCAAACCCTGTAGATCTGAATTCCTCCACTGAATGGTGTGCCCCACTGGATGAATGAAACCCTAGCTGGCTCGACCCTGATGAAGGAGGCCTCCAAATGCTCTAAAACTCTCCAAGAATATAGATCGGGCTATGAAAATCCTATGGGAGAAGTTTCAGACTCAGATCTCAAGAAAATCTCCCTAGATCTGAGTTTTACTGAATCACAGGACGTCCCTTATGGCTCCAAGACATCCCAATTTGCAGACAAATGTAGAATGATGATAACCCTCCAGAAAATCCCTCAAACTGATGGTCCCGCCCCTACAAACAAAACCCAACTGTCGAAATGGCCCCAGGCCCTCAGGATAAGCTGGATCAAACCTCCCTCTAGATGATGGTGTGCCCTTGCTGGAAACACAAGAACAGTATGGAATGCTACCTTCTGAAGCACTAGATGGAAATGGGCTGAGACTAGAATGGTGTGGAGGAGTCTTTCATCCCCGAGACCAAGCTTCGGAACAAGGTGAGTGGATATTTCACCACTGAGTTGCTCACGAGGGTTTGTACAGCAAAACCCCCAAACTGAATGCTCAAAATCAATAGAAAATGCTAATCCAAAACCAGAATGCCTAATAGGTGCGCCCTAGTCTCTTACTTATACTTTTTTCCTTCTAATTCTCTGTTGAGTTAGGTTAACTCCCAGGGTTAATCTTCTATTCTTCTATTGAGTTATCTTTTACCCTTAATCCCTTTTCCTTTCTTAAGTCAACTTAAAAATATAGCTTTAGCCTCCTTGACTTCCCCCTTCAGTGTAAGACTATGACCTAGTGGGGGTGCCCAGGCCACTGAGTCTCCACATCACCTCTCTAAGAGGTGGGGAACATTACAGTCTCCCTTGCTTGAAATTGCTTGTCCTCAAGCAATTCCAAACCTGCTTCTCTTACCATGTGTTCCTGCTCCCAAGTGGCATCCTCAATGGGTAAATCCTTCCACCTGACCAGGTACTCCTTGATGCTTCGGTTTCTCAGCCTCTTCTCTCGGACTTCTAGTACCTCCTCCGGAATCAAAACAAGTTTTCCCTCCTCATCCATGGGGGGTAATACCTCAATAGGCCTAATGTGTTGACCGAGGGATTTCTTAAGGCATGAGACATGAAAAACGTTGTGAATTCTGCTACCCTGTGGAAGCTCCAGCTCGTAAGCTACGGCCCCTATCCTCCTGCTAACTCTGTAGGGTCCAAAGAAACGTGGCTGCAATTTCTCCGCTCCGCTTCTTTTAATGGAAGACTGCCTGTATGGTTGCAGCCTCAAGTAGACTAAATCACCAACCTATAAAGTTCGGTCAACTCTGTGCTTGTCTGCTTGGACCTTCTGCTAGTTTTGTGCCCTCTGTAGATGATCCTTCAATTCCCTGAGAATTTCTTGGCTCTGTTGCACCCAATCCTACACCATGGGTGCCCTACTGTCCCCAAAGGCAATCTCCACAAAGGAAAGGGGATCATAGCTATATAAAGCTCTAAAGGGTGTCATGCCTATGGATACATGATGGGTGGTGTGGTAGCAATATTCTCCCAAGTGTAACCATCTTACCCATGCTTTCTGTTGTCCTGCTATGTAATTTCTGAGGTAGCCTTCCACCCATTTGTTGACTATTTCAGTATGATCGTCCGTCTAAGGATGATAACTAGTACTAGGAGTCAATGCCGTACCTACTAATCTGAACAACTCTTGCCAAAACGTACTCATGAATTTGTTGTCCATGTCACTGATAATGGTCTTGGGTAGGCTGTGTAGTCTGAACAGCTCTCTAAAAAATAATTCGGCCACCTGTGTCGCGCTGAAGTCTGTGGCTATGGAAAATAAGTGTGCAAACTTCGTTAATCTGTCCACGACCACGAAAATGCAATCCTTCCCCTGTGCTCTAGGAAAACCAGTGATGAAATCCATGGATATACATTCCCACTTATGTTCTGGAATGGGTAGGGGTTGCAACAGTCCTGCAGGGTGCGTGTGCCCATCCTTGTTTTCTTGGCATGTGGTGCACTCTTTGACATGCTTAATCACATCCTCCTTGAGGCCTTTCCATGCAAACCTCTTTCTCACCTGCCTGTACGTCTTACTGATGCCCTGATGTCCTGCTACTGGTGAGTTATGACACGCATGCAAGATCTTAGCTTTGAGAATTGATCCAGGAACTAAGAAGATTCGGCCTTTGTAATAAATGAGGTCCTTTATGACCCTGAAGTTGTCGTCTTGTATTTTTCCGTCCAATAGTTGACAAGCGAACTAATCCTTTTTATACTCCACTATCAAGTGATCCTTCCAGTAAACTGACATACCGGTCATGGAAAAAATGGATGGCCTCCTGGATAATGCATCGACTACTGCGTTGTTCTTCCCCTTGACAAATTCAATGTCAAAGTCGTAGGCCTGTATTTTGCTTATCCATTTTTGTTGTCTTTCATTCAAATCTTTCTGCTTCAGTAGATATTTAAGACTGTTATGGTCTGATTTGACCACAAACCTTGCACCTACCAAATATTGCCTGAATTTAGCTAGTGCATGCATGATAGCCAACATTTCTTTGTCGTAAATGTTGTAAAGTAGTTCAAGACCTCTGAGTTTCCGACTTTCATAGGCAATGGGGTGCCTATTCTACATCAACATGGCCCCTATACCTTCCCCTGATGCATCACACTCCAAGGTGAAGGGTATGCCGAAATCTGGGAGAGCTAGAACTGGACAGGTACTCATGACTTATTTCATTTTCTCCATCGTGGCTTGGGCCTCGTCACTCCATTTGAAGGACCCATTTTTGGTCAGGTCAGTCAAGGGTGCACATAGTTGAGAGAACCCTTTAAAAAATTTCTTGTAGTATGTGCATAGGCCCAGGAATCCCCTTAGTTCCGTGAGTGTCTTCGGAGTAGGCCATTCCCTAATGGCTGTTATTTTCTCCTGGTGTACATGTACTCCTTTTGCCCCTATGATGTGTTCCAAGTAGAGTACCTCTGTCATCCCAAACTCACACTTGGATTCCTTGGTGTATAGTGACTGTTCTTCCATGATTGAAAGGATTTGGTCCACATGTCGAAGGTGTTCCTCCCAGGTTTTGCTGTAAAGGAGTAAGTCATCAAAGAATACCAACAAGTGTTTCCTCGGCTGTTTGTTGAACACAAGGTTCATGCAGGACTGAAATGTGGTTGGGGCATTGGTTAACCCAAAGGGAATTACCAAAAACTCGTAATGCTCGTAGTGACACCTAAAGGCTATTTTTGAAATGTCCTCCTCCCTCATCTTGATTTGATGGTAGCCCGAACGGAGATCAATTTTTGTGAAATAGATAGCTCCATGCATCTCATCCAGCAACTCATCAATCCTAGGTATGGGGTATCTATTTTTTATCATCTTTTTATTCAAAGCCTGGAAGTCAATGCACATTCTCATCGTTCCATCCTTTTTCTTAACCAAGACTACTGAAGAAGCAAACGAGCTTGAACTCGGCCTGATGTGTCCCATGTCTAGAAGCTCTTTGATGGTCTTCTCTATCTCGTCTTTATACTTCTTGGGATGCCTATAGGGTGTGGTGATAATTGGTTTAGCCCTTGATTCTATCTCAATAATGTGCTCGAAGCCCCTGTCTGGTGGCACACCTGGAGGAATTGGCCCAAACACCTTGTGGTGCCTGTCAAGGATCTTTTTAATCTCTGGGGCATAGTGCACCTTTCCCTTCTCGTCCACTCTTGTTGAGACTTTACATTCTGTTGCGTATACAATTTCTTCCCTTATGAAGATGGCTTCCATCCTCTTGGTCATGACCACTCTGGCGGAATTACCTGTCATGCCTCTGAGCACAACCTTTCATCCTCCTTCCTCTACAAAGGACATTTCCATGGTCTTGTAATTGGTGGTGATGGGACCTAAAGTGCTGAGCCACTGCACCCCTAGGATGATGTTGGCATCGGGAAGATCCATCACATACACATCCTGAACTAACTCATGCCTTCCTAAGGTGAGTTTCATACCTGGTATGTATCTGTCACAGGGCATAGTACTCCCACCTGCTACCTCTACTTTGAACCCTTCAAACTCTACTATAGGTATGTGCCTCCTCTTTAGTAATGCCTCATCAATGAAATTGTGGGAAGCTCCTCCATCAATCATAACCGAGACTCTATGTCCCTGCAAGACCCCTCTCATCCTAAAGGTGTTGAACTTGGGTACCCCACTGATAGATGCCAAGGTAGCCTTCTCTCCAGCCGCACAGATAAGTTCTGGAACCTCCTCTTCTCCTGTCTCTGCAGTTTCGGCCTCAATGTTTTGTATCTGACCATACTCTTCCTCCTCTTCATTTTCCGAGGTAACTTCTATATAGTGAACCTAGCCACGTCCCATGCACTTATGTGACGGATTCCATGGTTCTTTGCAAGTGAAGCAGAGTTGCTTTCTCCTCGGTTCCCTTCTGGCATTGTCATCTATCCTACCATGGCCCCTGTCAAATCCCTTTGGGTCACATCCCCCTTGATTCATTGGAGGTCTTTGATCTCTTCCTCCACTGTTAAGAGGTGGTCTGGGTATGAATCTAGGCTTCGCAGCTGGCCCCAAATCCCTCGCCTTCCAAATGGCCTCCTGTAGTTTGTGGGGTTTAAAGGCCTTTACCCAACCCTTCAAGGGTTCCATCAACCCTTCTTTGAAAAGCATCATGAGCCTTGTTGGGGACATATCCTGTACCATAACTACCAATCTTTGAAATTCATCAATACACACTTCAACCATACCTGTTTGTTTGAGTTGGGTAAGCTCCTGGAAATGTAGCTCAGGATCTCCTTGGTCAAATATATCAATGAGCCTCTGAGTGAACTCTATATAGGATACAATCTGATTGTGGCTGAGTGTGGTGAGTCCATGATACCACCAGTCATGAGCCTTTCCATCCAGGTACATAGTGGCGAATTTGATGGCTTCCATCTCTCTCATGGGGTTGATTTGCAGTTAAGTATCCAACTTTTGTACCCAAGATTGAGCTGTAATCTTGGTCGTACCATCAAAGTATGGAATTTCTATTTTTCCCGCTCTTCGTTCAAACTCAAAACTGCCCCTGTTGTTCGTCCTGGGTTGATTTCTGAACTTGAGTTGACAATACTGGTCTAGGGACATCTGTTTTTGGATCTTCATATCTAAACTATAGTATTCATTGGTACTCCTTGCCAATTGTCCCACAAAATATTCAACCAATTCATGTTGCCCTAGCTCATCTGAGAATGTGGGCATATACGGTCTCGGGTTGGTTTTGCCACTCATATGTCATCCAAGCTGTTCATCTATGAATGTGGGTATGTATCTCCTCGAATTGATCCTGCTACCCATTTGACCCTAGAGCGTGTCTCCTTCCAAACTCCCCTCGGATCTGGAAGCTCTCTCCTGATTATGTCTGATCTCCTCATGGATCCCATCGGATCCACCGGCCTCGTTATGCCCATAAGTATCAGGGTCTTTCCCCTTATGTGCCATTTCCATTAGAAATGTAATTAGCTTGGATTGGTTCATGTTCATTATCTGTAGGTTCTCGTTAACTTTCTTTAATGTTTCAAAAAGTTCAACCTATCCCTTCCTGTTGGTTTCATGGTATTCGTCCAAATATCAAACCAATCTGCTTTCCGTGCGGTTAACAGATTGCTAGAACTTGTTAAATTCCGCTGCTACGAGAGTCAAGTCTAAAGCTTCATGGTCATCTCCAGATCCCTCCATCTTAGCCTCTATTTCACTGCTGGGTTTCTTCCTCTAACCCATAAGGATACCGTTGTACCTTTGCATGCGTCGATCCTTCCATAGGTTTGGAGGATCGAAGCTCTGATACCACTATAATGATCCCAAGCCAAATATTTTCTTGGAATCACTAACTACTACTGATCTATTGATGTCCAGGTATTTATTGAGTTATTAAGTGCATACAAGATTCATCAACACATGAAGATCACAATGTATTCAATATGTAGAAGCACAAGCAAAGATCTGACCCTTTTATTATGAGCAATGTAAGATCAATACAATAGATGGTCGATCTGGCATAAACCTCAGATGGTCGTACAAGCAATAGATATGAGATGCTACAAAATGCTCCCGATAATACAAAATAAGCCTCCAAAGGCTGGATATACAATGAAGACTGAATCAAGTAGATCTGAGCCGTACTAATGCTCAACCTCCAAGTTGGAAAGTGCCACGCCCTGCTGGAATGTTGAAGCCCTCAATAATTCGGCCCTGCTACCAAAAGTGTCCAATCACCCTGAGAAATATGATAGATCGGGCAACTGTAAGGACAACTCAGATGTCCAAATTCCCAAATCCACTCTCAAACCCTGTAGATCTAAATTCCTCCACTGAATGGTGTGCCCCACTAGATGACTGAAACCCTAGATGGCTCGGCCCTGATGAAGGATGCCTCCAAATTCTCTGAAACTCTCCAAGAATATAGACCGGGCTATGAAAATCCCATGGGAGAAGTTTCGGACTCAGATTTCAAGCAGATCTCTCTAGATCTGAGTTTTACTGAATCACAGGACGTCCCCTATGGCTCCAAGACATCCCAATCTACAGACAAATGTAGAATGATGATAACCCTCTAGAAAATCCCTCAAACTGATGGTCTTGCCCCTAGAAACAAAACCCAACTGTCAAAATGGCCCCAGGCCCTCAGGATAAGCTGGATCGAACCTCCCTCTAGATGATGGTGCGCCCTTGATGGAAACACAA
>JASDQU010273262.1:2445-15178 GCA_032191745.1 Picea mariana
CATGGTAAAAGACACCGCGCAAGCCAAGCAAGAAGGGTTAAGCCAATTGGAGTTCTGATTCCAGACTGGCCATTTTCGCAAGCACGGCCTAATTGGATCGCTCCATCCTTACAACTACAGAGGAAGATTTGATAAACACAAAAAACTCCAGAACATCTGAACTTATCAATGTAGAGAGAGCGATCTCGGACGCCACCCTAGACAAAGAAAAAAGGGATGAAAAGGAACTGGTCGTCGCCCTGAAAGAACTGGAACATTTGTGTTGATCAAAATCTGGACCAGGGGTCAAAAATTTGCTCAAATTTCAAAGTGCTCGGAATGCGAAGAAAACGGTGCCATTGCGTCCGTCTCGTTCTCCTGATTCCGGCGGTATATTTATTTTCGCAAACGGAGTCCGTATGGAGAAGTTATCGAGGTCTGTTCGCCGAGCCAAACAGGGAAAAATTTGATGCTGCCTGTACCTGTCCGTACAGTCCGTACAGGACACGTGGCATGTCCGTACAGGACATGTGGCAATTTCTAGGCGTGACACGTGTCATGCAATTATGGATTTTTCAACGTACGGTTTGACCATTTCTGGAGTGACACGTGTCACCACTGGAAGGGTGACACGTGGCACATGCTGACGTCAGCATCCTGCATGGACCGGGATGACGTGGCTGGCCGTACTTTCCATACAATGATGTGGCAGGTTCAGTGGCTGACAAGTGGACGAATCACATTTTGACACGTGGCTTTTAACTGAGCGAATAATAGGGCGCCACGTGGCCCAATGAAGGGCTGCCACGTGGCACCCGTTGACTGGCTATGGGTTGATTATTTGGTTTGTCAAAATTTAATGGAGGCCACGGGGTTTGAACCCCGGACCTCCCCTCCGGGCTAAAGCTTTAACATTATCCGTCGACCGTTGGACCATGCGTTGGGTTTTAATAACCTTACGCTTTTCAAATTATTTAAATTGTGTTATATGTATTATAGCGCGGGGGTCCGGACTGGGGCTTAGCCCCAGCCCCCGGTCACACCCGCGTGGCATATGACTCTACCTTCTAGGCATAGCGCGCGTGGGGTTTCAAATTTTAACACCCACGGTTACCCTCCGTTCACATGGCGGTTATATTACATTGAAACGGTTTATAGCATATGCGCGCGGGAGTATTAACATATGGTTCAAATGTTAAAAGCTGTGGTTTATTGTGACCACATTTTAAACGGCGCGGGGTTTAAACCTGTCAACACACGGTTATATGCCAATTGATATGACCAAAACCTTTTCACATAATGCGCGGGGTTTTTACAATATATATAGCCCGTAGTTTTTGTGGGTTTATTTATTTGACCATGCGCCCAAACCAAATGCGCATTTTGTTTTTAAAACGGTTAAAGCCATGGTTTATTGCATTGCAACATGTGACCATGCCGAGGTTAAACGGAGCGTGGGAATTTGGAGTTTGGATCCACAGTTAAACCCGCGCCTGGACACTTGGCAAGTCCAGATTCATTCATGCAACAGTTGGCCCTTTTTATGCGCGAGGAACTTGGCCACATGGCCCCATGCGCCCAACACCTCCGACCTCGGGGGCTTTATTTTCGCTAACGGTGCGACAAATTAGCACCAATTTCGGAAGGCGCGCGTGTGCTGGGTTTATGCACATGAAAACGCTCTGGAGCTAAGTTCATTGACCCACAGGTGCAGAATGGCGAACAGGTTGCAGAGCTTGAAGGGGGAAAAATGGCAGAAGCCATAACTTTTGGAGTTTTTGACCAAATCAGGTTCTGTCAAATCCCAGCTAGGGGTTTTTGGACGTTCTGAGTCCATTGGAACCATTTTCACAAGCATTTGAAGATCCATTTTGCAGGTTTTTCACATTTGAAGCTTGAGGAAGCTCCATGAAGCTTAAAGCCCTCATTGTTTGAGGTATTGCTCAGATGAGCACATATCCATTTGTTGAGACTGAATAGTCATTTCTGACTGTTTATTATGCTCTGAACACATTGGGATAGGTTTCATATCCATTGGAGGACTTATACAGGTATTTTTTCCTCATTCAAGTTCAGGGAAGCTTGGAGGTCACAGGTAGAAGAGGTCATTGTTGGATGAGCCATTGTCCATTTGCAGAGTTTTAACAGTCAATTTTGGGGTTTTTATGTATTCTGAATCCAATGGTACAGTCTATAAATCCATTGGAGTTGAGCAGAAGCTTGTAAAGATCATTTGACAGACTAATCCCAAAGAGCCAAGTCCATTGAAGGAGGCTCAAGGAGATGTAGCCCAGAGAGGAGTGAACTCCTTTATCATCTTGGTATTGTTGTGATTTTGATGTGTTATTTGCTGCATTTTATACTGCTGTATATTTGTTTATGACACATATGTAATCTTTTAAAAGATCATTCCTCACACATAAACATTGACAAGAACAAGAAAGAACTTAACACATAAACCAGTCTTGCATATTTTAACACATGAAGCAAGGTCATGTTAAGGTTTATTTTAATGAAGTAGAGGGTGCTTGCATAGCATAACAAGTCAGCCTTCTATTTTCAGATCATGTGTCATCTAGATAAGTATTATCAAGACACCACGTAGGTTGCAATATATTTAAGAAGCAAGTTCCAGGAGGCCTATAGAAAGTTCACAAACGAGCGACACTTATTTACCGCAAGAATAGTTGAACTCCAGGAGGATACTCTCATGGAACTCGCAACGTGCAAGGATATGGATCGATGGTACGAGAAAGAACAACAAGCCGCAGAAAGAATCGACTACAGTGGTGCAGTCCATCAAAGCTGAGATAAATAAGAACACGACATCCGAGCGTTGAGTGAAAACATTCTTGAATGCATAAAAATATCAACCAAGTATTGGGCCAAAATGTCTCGGGAACCACATCGAGAAATTCAAGGGAAATGGGCCTAGTGCGAGAGACACTGGGTTAAGATCAATCAGGTGATGGAAGATATCAGACTGCCCAAGTTTGACACACTCGACAACTTCATCAACTTGCGTGACCTAGTCAAATTGCACGCCAAACAAGATTCTTCATGGGCTGAAAGACTAGCAAAGGTGACCGACACAGCGCCAGGATAGGTGCAACAATTTCTGGAACATCCGATCAGTAATCGGGCTGTGCTTCAGCAGTTAAGTGCTAGTCTGGTCAAGTATCAGGTGCATGCGGTGAAGATCAAAGAAGTTTACGCACTCCCGATGGGGATTTCCATACGCCCAAACCGGCGAGGAGTTGTTCATCAATTGGTCGAAGTATGAGAAAAGTCACCCTTTCAAGTGATATCTTGAGTTGACTGTTAAAAAAACTGTTAGAAGAGAACACCACATGGAGAATTTTGTTTAATTATCTGCACTTAGCCATTATTTTCAATTGAATTTTATGTTATAAATAAGAACATCGACCAATTAGTTAAGGGTCGATGGTTGCTGCAAGAAACTCTTTTTTGGTTTGTTAAGAACTATTTATGAGCTAGCTTTAATTGAGAAGTCCTTCTGGACCAGAGACAAGATATATTGTCATCAAATGCATGTGTGATTGGAAGTGGAGAAGAACTATTTCCTATCTCGTTTCATGAATGGATGTTGTAATGAGTAAGAGCTATTGAATCTATTGTTAAGTTATCTGATGCAATATTTTACAATTCTTTTCTTTATGATTAAGATGAATCGTTGTGTTATCATGTGATGGATGATTAGTGTAGATGAATTATTTTGCTTTCCATTATCTTATCGCATATGTGTTTTCTTTTTGATAATTAGTATCTCAGACAGTAATTGGATGCTCACACGGTTAACGTATTAGTACTAGGCCCGTGGTATAAAATTTTCATCTGCATGCTTGAGTAGCGGGTTATCCCAAGCTCAACCTCTTCCCCAATCATTAAACTTAATCTTGTTTGTTGCCAAGTTGGTTTATACTAGCTTCAATCTCATATCGGTCCCACCTAAGAGAAAATACAAAAAGAGAAAGTCCAAGCTGAAGGAGGAGCCTTCACAAGAAAACGTAAAGCCCATCGATAAATTGGCCGGATCGCAAGATCTGGAGAACCATTCCACTATTAAACGTCACAAAGTCTAATTGGGCCTCGATGGCAGGTTTGGTTCCTACTGTTGAATTAAAGGGATCTAGGACCCATCAACACAAATTTATGCTTATACATTTAGTTTCCCAAATCACGTCGTGGATTTTGCTGCATTTGAGGGATTTAGTCGACGTTAATACCCACTATTGTCACCATGTAGCATTCAATGCATGGCCATCACGCCACCCTCTACATATTTCTTATAAACACACATTTGGTTGCCAAATAAATATTCTTGCATTATCATCGCGCTGACTGTATACTCAGTCCTAGCACCTAGTGAGAAACCTGTGAACTTGTGTCCATGGCCACATCCCCCAGTTCACTTTGTTTACCTTCGTAAGTCTACTAGGATGGTTTGCACATCTGGTCGGGGATCTGCCCCCAAAGTTGTTGCTCCAATCACAGTAGTTGTCCTAGATCAATTCATTGATCCATGGGTCGAAGTTTTAGATGACCTCCATGGGAAGGTGGAACACACTTGGATTGTGGATGCTGATTTCATTGATGTTGCCCAATACCTGTCGATGATGGTTCATACATTTATGGATTGCATCACCTTGCCAAATGGCGATTTCCAATCGTTGTGGAAGTAACCATTACTTCCCTTGCACGACAACACATTGATTAATTTGCGGGAGTTATTGGTGTTCAACACCACTACTAAATTCTCCAAATGTACTAAATTTATGATTAGTTGAGTCCACAATAGCACACTGTGTCTAGACAAGGGATACCCCATACATGTCGAAGACATCCACTAGTTAACAAGATTTTCCATGACGGTTCAAAATGTATCATACAACTTCCATGGGTCAAGGAAGCATGGCAGGAAAAAGGGTACACTCAGCCTATACGACCTATATGACACTCGTTGGGGAGGCCATGTCACTCAGATTGAGCCCATTAACAATGCATAGTTCCACTGTGATTTCTACCTCATCACTAGAAAGGTAATGAAAATTTATACAAAGAATGAGTGTACACTTGATGCGATCATGTTGGTTGAATTCACCAAAAATGGAGCACCACTAAACTCCTTCCAATACCTACTAACAAAGATGTTGCATGAATGTGTATAAGTCCATGAGCAGACCACATACTTCATCTATGGCTACTTTCTCATTGTTTTTGTGATGTGGAAATGGAAACCACCCCAGGGTCGATGACTCGCTAATAGTTTTGATCCTCGAATCGCCAAGTTATTGGATTCTTGGCATGTACAGAACTTGGTCAACAATGTTATAGATCACAATGTTGCTTTTTCACAGTGGCATAGTGAGATGATTATCGTGACTCAAAGGATATATATTCCACAAGAGATCCTCAATAATCATACTCACCACATTTTGTTTGGTATGAACCATGACCACACCTTTATGTGTCCATTAAGAGTTTCCCCAGTGTTGTTTCACATGATTCCTCTTTTGTTCTATATAAAGGCAACAATGTTTGATAAGGAGGTCATGGGATGGTCGGGGGTCATTAGGGAAGAGACGTTGGTGGGTACCTCCTACACCTTGCTATCCAGTTCACAATGATCCGCTCTAGTGGAGACATTGGATGTGGTCCTTAGTGTGAGCAAGTGTTATGGGACTTATCGATAAATGCGGACATGAGAAGATCTCCCTAGATCCACCTATATCTAGAACAAAACAAAACAAAACATGACGCTTTCCCTAAGCTATAATCATTGAGTTTATTATCTAACAAGAGATGTGAAACATACCGTTTAAATATCGCTTCCTCTTGTCATTGTCGTCCTAGCTCCACTCCAGCACTCCTGTGATATTGGATCTGCAAAGGAACACATGCCAACCAAAATGAAAGAAATATAATATACTCAACGATAACTTATGTATGTGATCAAGGAATCATACAATAAAACAAAGCAAGTTTTATGGGAAAGAAACATATCATTGTATCATATTAAATTTAAAGTGGAGATTACAACCAAAGCCTTGATGTTACAAGGTCCCCTTCCGATGACCCTTTTCTCCAGAACACACACTTGCTCCAATCCTTGAATGAAGAAGATCCACAATGACTTGATAAACTGAAATGAAGCTTTCAAGTATAAACTGAAGTAGAATTGCTCATCCAATTCTTAGCCTATTCAATAATAATCTTGCTTGAATCAACCTTCATTAAGATTAGCCTTTTCCATGAGAAATCCCTCTTTATATAAGGGAAAGAGAGATGGTTGAAGAGATTAGGATGATCCCACCAAATCAGAGAAGTTAGTAGGATCCCAACCATACAGATGCCACCTCATCTTCTAGAAAATCCCCTCCTATAACTTTCATGAAGTTCGACCTTTTCTTAGCTTCTTGGCATCGTCGCACCCTAGTTGTAGAGCAGCCTACAGAGATGTCGCAAACCATCTTTAGGGTAGAGGATGATGACTAGGCATCATCGCACCCTGCTTATGGTGCAGCCTACGATGACCCTCCTTAATAAGGTTTTTGATAAGAGAAATATGGTCACCTTTCTCATGAATATAGGATATTTTGGGAACATGAACACATGTTTGTCAATGGATCATCAAGATGACCAAAATAATGTGTAACAACAAGAGAAACCGAAAACCCTCTAGCTTAGAGGAAGATGAAACATTCATGCCTACCATCCAAGCTAAGTACTTTTTGCTACAACAATTGGAATCCATTGCTGACACAGAGTGGAATAATTTGTTGGCTACTAAGCCCAAGGAACTTGATGTCAACGCTGCACAAGAATTTGTTGTAGATGCCTTTATTTTGGTGAGGAAATGGCAGGATCGGGTCACGCACTATGATTACTTTTGTGCGCAGGCCCTTTCCATTATGTCAGAGTTGGACCCTCCATTTGTAAAGGGATAGGGGAATGAGCCAACAGTTTGACTTGGGACAAGTCAAAGATTATGGTCAGGGCCTGTTGGGCCCTCTATTTTGAAGACCGCCTAGTTTTACGAAAATATTAAAGTTTTGCAGAACAATTTATTACATCAGTGAGAGATCTAAGTGGCAGAAAGCTAACTGCCAGTGTGTCAGCAAGGAAAACAATCATGCACTAGCTGGAAGATAAGGAGAAAGAGATAGAACCTTCGAGCGCATGAGAAAAGGAAGCGGAATCAAGAAGAGACATTAGCGGACGCAAGAAGCCAAAGAAATACCCGAGGGAAATTCATAAATATGGGAAAATGTAATGGGAAAAGGTTGTTGTTAAGTTGTTGTTGCTAATATTAAGCTGTTGATAGGTTATTATTGTCGAATTATTTTCATATTGATGTTGGTACGCTCTTGAGTTTTGTTGAGTCTCTCTTTTATTCTGTCATTAATATTTCACCATTATTGTTTGTTGCGATAAACCATTGTAAGGGATTTTTGGGGAATGAATTGTGTTTGCACAGAAGGCTAAGAGTCCAGATCAGGTGCATAATTATTGATTCTACGATATAAGTCATGCTAGGGAGAAGTATTCTATGTATGTTGGGATGCGATCTGATAATATATGAAGGATTATTCGGGCACCAAAGATTTCTTATTATGTGTATGGATTCTTGATATATTTGTTGTGCAATTTGTTCTTTTCTGTGTAATTGATCATTGCAATATTGTTTAACACGCTTTTGTACTTGTTTATCTTTGTGTTTTATAACAAGGTAGATCTAATGCATTCATTGGTTTAAAACTTTTGATGATATGATCTCTCCACATTCAAGTATGGTTATGTATGGTAATGTGCTAGATATGATGGTGTTTCCTTGTTAACTCACTCTCTTGGTTGCGTTGCGGGTGAGACCTCCTTCCCTTGCAAAAGGTTGAATATGCAAGCACTACTAGACTACAATGGTACCTTTGTTGGTAACTTTTGAGAAAACTGCTCTCCAATTTTGTGCTAACAAGCACACCCCTATAAAATATAGGATAACAAAAAGAAAACCAATGGCTCATGGGGCCTTTGGAAAAACAACCCTCTGAGGGAGATGAATTCCCCACAAGATTGGATAGCGAAGGTGTGAGGAGTATTTACAATGATCTACATGAAAGAATCCTTACCGGTGCAAGCACCCTTTGTCAAGGAGAGAACCCTTCGAGGGAATTGAGACTGTGAATGAACATTTTCCCCAGGTACTACAGGCATGTCCCACCTGTAGTCGCATATGTTGTCTACCTAAGAAAGGTCACTAATTCTACCACCTTCAATCACTTACCAAGAAAACAGTCGTAGGTTTGACCACATGTAAGGACAGGGTAGCTAATCCAAAAGCTTTGAAGTCGTTACCTCAAACAATAAAGATCTGAAGTTAGAAAATTGTACTTGAAGGCCACAACCCTATTTTAGAGGAAAATCTCTTTAAGAGAGCCAAGGAAAAAAATGAAGGATCTCCCTAGTGGAGTTGCCAATTATGTTATGGATGAATCTAGCCTACAGATAAGGCATATCCCCCTTGGATCTTCTCTTGATCCAAGACAGGAAAATGTGTTATATTCCTATGGTTCTCATTAGATCCAAACAATATGTTTCCTATTTTATGCTAAGAGATAGTAAATAGGCATACCTTTTCCTTTTGAGGTTGTCCTCGCATGTCTTCGACTAGTGTAGTCCTGGAGATCTAGCTCCAAGGTCCTTCAACCTGCTACTTGCACACAAGTGAAAACAAATACCAATATACAAATTCTCTCTAGCATTAGGAAACACAAATTCATCTAGATCTATCATGATATATTTAATGTAAGATCAGATCTAACATATATCATTGAAGATGAACAATATGAAAGGGGAAAACTAATGATCTGTATTAATACAAAATGGATAAAAACATCATTGTACTTTTACCTTTAGTCTTTATGCATTCCTCCTTGTTCTAGGTTCTCCATGCTCCTCCTTAGCCTCTTGAGATTCTCTCTCTATTTTTCCAACATAACCTCTCTCAAAACTCTTCTCCCCATCTCCTTGATTTGGCCTCTTCTTATAGGATTTTAGAAGAGATTGGAAATAGGCTTCATAACATGTGAATTAGGTGGATACAAGTCATGTATAGCTTGATAGATGTGAACTAAGCAATTACAAGTCATGCACAAGTTCCATGCTTAATCATGAGCTTTATTGTTTGATACATGCCCAGATCAGCTAGGTCTCCCTATGGAAATTGTGGGAAAGTTTGATTGGTGAAAATTCAATATATTTCCCCCCAACAAAACAAAGTGTCTTTGTTGATGACACGGACGAAATCATCATAAACAAGACCTAGGGTGTCAAGTTTTGCCTCTTCTTCTTCCTTCCCTAATGGGACCTTGATGATAGGATCTCTATCACCTTTCCTTTGGTAAGTGGCCATGATCTTCCCTTTGGATCGCCCATGTTATCAACTTCAAAATATTAATCTAGTTAGCACATAGAAAACCAAACCAAGAAATAAAATACATGATAACCCTTGAATAAAAAATTATTATCTATGAATTTTAGGTATAGTGGCCATGATAATTCTAAAGTTAAGGGGAATGGGTTCCAAGGCATAAGTGTGAAAAGCCCGGGTTATTATCTTTGAATCCAAGAATCAAGCCTAAAACCTGTCAATTACTATAGTTTTGTTCTATGGAGGAGGTACTAAGGATTTGGAGTGGTGGATGCCCTGCTCCACAAATAGAGGAAAGGGATGCTTGTGTGGGGTGAAAGTAATTCTCCTCTATTAGGCTTCTTCTTTTGATTGAGGGCTCAATGAGTAAGAGCGCAAACCCCTATTCTTGTGGCTGATGATTTAAATGGTGAGTGTGTGGGGGGCAAAGTTAAACAATGGGAAAAATTACGGGTCGCATTAGATGTGTATGTGGAAAAGAAAGAAACCCTCCCAAAATATTGGGACCACCAATGTATCGGTGACCAAAAAGGATCTCACCACCGCTATGTCGACGACCAAAAGTAATTCCATTTCCGATATGATGACACCCAAAAGCGATTTTACCTCCGAAAATTTCTGGATCCATGGACATAAGACTTTGCATTGTTGATGTATCGATGATAAAAAGACATTATGTCGTCGATATGTGTTGTATCGACACCCAAGGAAGATATTTGATTCAAACCTGGTTTGGTCCGGTGACAAGGTAAGTTTGGATCTAGTAGCTTGAAGGAAATTTACAAGTGTTAAGGATCAAGAGTTTATAAAAAGGGGAATTAACAATGGAGAGAAACAAAGGTACGAGGTTTATATGATTCCTTCACTTTGAGGAAGGGCATTGAAAGAAAAGTGAAGAAATTATGGGTAGGGGTTGTTGTTAGCACAATGGGACGTGACCCTGATATCACCTATTTCAACTCACAACACTTAATAACTTGAGTTAATCTACTAAGATCAAGTGCGCTCTTTCTATATATAAGTTATTATCTAATAATAAAAAATATAATATAAATTCTATATTAACACATGAAAATAATATGTAATAGAATTGATCAACAGTAAACATAAGGTTCATCCATAGATCATATACATATGGTACTAAATATTCAAGGGTTTAGATGGAGGGTCAATTCAATAACACTAATTAATATGTTTTTTCAAGTGTTTTTTTCTATTGTATTAAAGATATTGAAAATGAAAAAACTGTAGTATATAATATTTTAAAAATATTATCTTGAACAATATTTTCTAAAATCACATTAACATTCTATGTCAAATTAGTTATAACTAGAAGAATAAAAAAATAATCAAAATCTCATAAAGAAAAAATGGAATCGATATGAAAACTGCTCAAATAAAAAGTACATAAAATATTCAAAAATTAAACGCACTTATGCACATGCATACACATTAATGTAAATAAAATTATTAAACACCAAACATTCAAAATTTGTTAATGTATATAGCATGTAAGGGTGAACATATCAAAAAATCATCAACATGCAAGTTCATTGATACATATAATTGAAATTATTAATGAAAATGCACATATATTGAAGCTCTAAATTCCCTCTAAAGTCTAAAATTAATCTCACTACAGATACACAGTAGAAGTAAATCATTATGTATGGAGAAAATCATCCTCTAAATTGGGATCCTCGTCAACATCATGTATAAAGTTATCATCAACTCTTGATTTAATCTTTCACATGCAACATCGGTGTCCATAACCTATGATGGTTGAAGTGGTCTAATTCCATCCGACTAAAGTCATAATCTAGAAACTTTATTGACTAACTCTCGAGTATCCATGATCCATTTTGTGGAAGGAGTGTTTTATTCAACAATTAGTTTCACCCTCGTGAAGGTTGTACTAAAGTAACACTAAATCATTCAACCATTATTTTTCCAAAGGTTTTTCTTGTTTGTATTGTATTGTCAAGTATTATCTAAACAATAAACTATATTTTGAAAACGATTTAAAGAGATAAATTGTAACTAGTGTGGATAGCTTATTGTCGAGAATTATCTAAACAATAAACTTGTAGGTATTACGAAGGCCACCTACTAGGAGGAATTCAAGAAATATTTATAAATTTTTATATTTGTAGATTCTTCTTTCTCTTTGTGAGAGGCTCTCCATGTTGCTCAAATCTAGTACCTTTCCTTTAGATTTAAAATACGAAATTTAAAATATCTTTAAATTTATATCCTTTACGGAAAAATGATATCACAAATGATTAATTAAGTTGATTTTGATTTTAAATTTATAATTTTATTAAGCTAATTTGATTTACAAAATAAGGAAAGAAATGATAAAATTAATTAAATAATCATATAACAAGAAGCCAAATGCTTGATATAACATATCCATTAAATATTAAATGTGAAACTTTCTTGTAATTAAATATGAAGATTAAGAATTCAATGGAATTTAAAATTATTATTTTTAATATTATTTTAAAGTGAAAATTAAATAAAATATTGAATGTCAAAATAATAATATTTACGTTTAAGAAATTCAAAAATTTAACGAACATTAACTATATATATAAATCACACCTATTTTTATTAATGTTTTTAAGATAAATGTTGAGGGGAAAACACTTTAGAAAACTTTATAATTTCTCAACGATACAACATAGATATCTCTATTTTTCATATTAAGAATGATAAAATCAACACAAAATATTTAAGAACAAATTATTACAAGAAAAAATTTATTATTTCTCATAAAAAAAATATACATTAATTATAAATATTTTATAGCGATACATCATCTTGATTCAATATTCAAAAGCATCTTTTTGTTCCTCACAAATTGCCCCCTTTTCACAATTAATTGATAATTGTATTATAAATAACATTTGATTCACAAATCTTGTTTTGCATCTCATTCAATATCCCTAAAGACATGTCTACACTCCCACTTTCAAAGCACCTTTTAACCAATGTCCCAAACGTTATAAGATGGTTTGGGTACCTGTGTCTTTTCATGTGATTCACCAAACTAAATGTCAAATCTAATTTATCGGTTCCTACCTATCAGGTTATAAGGATTACATTAATTAACTATCAACTATAATTTTTAAACCAATTACATTTGAAAATATGTGTCATTCATTTTATTTGAATAAATCACATACTTTCGGTTTTGTTTAGCCTCATGCTTTTGGTCTTATTAGTCCCTGTCATAGGCATAGAGGGACTCTAGTGATCGATAAATCGTTGACCTGGCATTAGTTTGTGTGTTGACCAGAAATA
>JASDQU010273265.1:6878-17467 GCA_032191745.1 Picea mariana
GATAAAGTATTGGAGAACCTTCTATTTATGGAAAGTGGTTAACCTTAAAAATAAGGAAAATAGGTTAAGTGACCTAGAAATGGGTCAAGTGACCTAAAAGAAGAAATCATTATTTAATGATAAAGTAAGGTGACAAAGTCAAGGTGTATTATTTAAATAATAAAGAGAAGTAAAAAAAAATCAAGAAATGATAAAGTAACATGAGAAAATCAAGGAATATTTAAATGATAAAATATTGGAGAAATTTCTATTTATGGAAAGTGGTTAACCCTAAAATAATGAAAATAGGTTAAGTGACCAGGAAATGGGTTAAGTGACCTAAAAGTGGGTTAAGTTACCTAGAGTATGAAAGTATAAATAAGATGGAAATGGTCTCTTCTAGATCATCCTTTTTGTGGATCAATGGAGAGCTTGTTGTGAGAATATCTTTTGGAGTATTGATGGAGAGCTTCTTGAGAATTTTTTGGTGGAACACTTGAGCATATTGAATATATATAGGTGATTGAGGTAACCAAGGATATCTAAGACAAATTTCAAAAGGAAGGTGAATAAAAGAGGGCCGGAATTGAAGGGAGGGTAAATTCTTTTGATGGTGCTTTCTAAGGTATGTTATTTATAGGTCATCTCACCATTTTCTCTATAACTTTTTTTCTATAATGATTCAGACTGTGAAATTGATATTCAATTGAGAAAACATACCCAAGTATCCATGGTAAAATTTTTATCTTGTGGGTCGTTGTATTTTGGGAGTCACACTCCGTGGAAAATAGGGTTTGTGGCTAGTCCTGAAACTAGTCAAAAACAAGTGTTTCAGGTAAAAACGTCATAACTTATTCATAATAGATCAAAATTCAATGAGCCCAAATATGTTGGTTAGGTTAAAGGATTTAGTATGTTTTATAACCATTTCAGATCAATTCAATGAACATTTTGTGTGGAGAATTCTCTACAAGGTCTCTCTCTAGAATAAGCCAGAATTCAACAAGTTATGCCATTTTTACTATAACTCCTTTTCTGAGAGGTTCCAAGTAGTGCCACTTGGAGGAATTGAATAAAAAAAACACTGAAGAATATTGTGTATCATTTTTATATCTTTATTCATTATAGGTACAAAGTTATGATTATTTCAAGTTGGGGTTGTTGACTAATCCAAAACTAGTCAGGGTTGAGACAAGCAGTTGATGAGTTGGCACATACATGAGGTGTATAGTTGATGATGTTGGTACATATTGAGGATTCATTGTTGATGATAATTTGACACATGATTTGTATATATTTGGTACATGGTTGGATGCTCTTGTTTATGGTACAAGTTGATTACAGGTTGTTTGGCACAGGTTGGTGCATGGTTGATGCACTTGTTTATGTTGACAGATTGATATCTGTTGAGGATTGTTTCCTTATCTCAGTTGGTTCTAAGAATGTAATTTGAGTCTTGCATATAGATCTGGTGCTCTTGTAGAGTTGTACTCTATTCAGTTGTTTCTGAAAAACCCCCGGATTGAAGTCCATAGTAAAAAAAAAATTGTACATACATCTTGTGTTCTTTGTGTTCCTTGTGGAGATGATTTGTTGATGACATGTTGTTGATATATGTTGCTGATATGTATTCACATATAAATGATTATAAATGACAACAATGAGTAATGAGCAAATGTTGAATGTTAACTAAGGATTTTTTGTGTAAGAAGGAAGTTTTGGGAAAACGATCCCCACACTCATTCACCCTCCCCTCTAAGTGTGGTAGGTGTGTCCAACACTCCTTTATTAACACTTGTAGGAATGTACTCAGTGCCTTGATACCTACTTTCATTATTGGTAGGTTGTCTCACTCTTTTTAATGGTATACCTCAATGACCAGTAATTAAACGATTTCTCATTGTGTTCGACCTCAACTTCTTTATTAACATGATGTAGACTTGAACCCTTGGCAGATAGTGTAGAAGAGTTGAAGACATCAACACGTGGCCACAAATTTCTTGAGTTGTTGCTTCCTTTTCATTGGACCAACACCTGTTCGACTTTAGTGACCATGGGAGATCAAATTGTACTCAATGGTATACAAATATCTTCAGATTGATTTTGAGATTGGTTTCACTGGGCCTTTCATCACTATGACAACTTTTGGCATGCAACCGTATTTGTATTTTCCTATTCATGGCCATGAAGAATTGTTTGGTATATTTTCCACATGTATCTGCATTGTATTCTTGGTAGCCATGTATGCAAAGTTAGTACAGAATGTAATGAGTTCGTCTAGTTGGTTCTCTACCACTCCACTTCTAGGTTATTTATAATGTATTTCTTCCATCACAGATACTCCTTTGATATCACACATTAGGGGGCATCTGTTATAGCAATATTTTCCTCACCATTGCTATCTTGCACAGAGGGCCTTTTTCCATTTCCCTATGCAAACTTGTCATCCCTTTTTTATGAATCCATAGACAAAAATATACATTTTTCCACATATACGTTCCCTATCTGCTATGCAAGATGTGTATATGCTGGCTGCTCCACTGCAACCCACGTACATTGGGATTTGTGACATAAAATACAAAATGAAGTTGGGTTTCCATGTCACGACATGAGATCTCTGATCCTTGGCCTTCCATATACTAGAAACGTTCCGAGTCGACCCTTCAGTTTCATTCTGAAGGCTATAATGGCACAATTTCGAGCTATGGAAAATGAGAGAAAGCATTCAAATTTGAGATAAAAGTTACTCTGGAGAATTTACATCATATTGATTCTGCATCCCTTTGTCCCTTAAGTCTAAACATAGTGTTCAACCCTCAAGATCTTCCCCTATTGTTGAGAGACCCTCATTAACTCTCTCCTATGAGCTTTCCTTTAGTGGAGGATTGAAGTGGTGGAGGCCCAATTGGAAGGAACTTGGTTTCTTGGTTTCGAACCATGCCGACACAGAAGTCTGTAATGTTGTCACTTATGTTGATCAATTATTAATAGAAATACTCCTTTCCCATCCTATTGGTATATTGCAAATGTATGATTATTATCTATGGGTGTGTTTGTAATGTTCATCAATGGATTATGCTATCTGATGTGCTAAACCATTTATATCATCATTATATACTTTCTTTTCTCATTTGTTAAGAAATTATTTCAGGTATAAATCTTTGTGTCGAAGTGCTCAACGATGGAACTTCATCAAACATTGGATCGAGGTAGGCCTCTTTCTTATCTTGCACATTAGTTCGTATAGCATATGTTGGAATTGAGTTGATTTCTGCAGTCATACCTATCTGTTGTGGTTTACCCTTGGCCATAGAGAGTTTTTCCCTCATAAAATAAGCAAAGGATACTATGAGAACGTATTATAGCGGAACAACTAGATACCATGTTTCTACAAGAAACAAAATGTGCAATGAAATAAATGGATTGATTTCTCTCTTGTTATTGCAAGCAGGGGAAAGTGATTTTCACATATGCAATAGGAACTACCAGAGGTCTGGCAGTCTTATGGAACCCAAGCTCCATGATCCTAGAAAATTTCTTCACCACTAGGTGGTCAATA
Organism: Picea mariana; assembly: GCA_032191745.1. Lineage (NCBI taxonomy): Eukaryota > Viridiplantae > Streptophyta > Pinopsida > Pinales > Pinaceae > Picea > Picea mariana. Next base: position 10,417 of record JASDQU010273265.1, read on the forward strand.
TCAGCCGAATACATGCTTATTAGATCCAACAAACCTATCTTACTCACAAATGTGTATGGACCAACTACTCCAAGGGACAAGACATCCTTCATTCATAATCTAGAAGGACTCGCCACCCTAATCTCCAGGAGTCGATGGATTCTTGGGGGTGATTTTAATATGATCTACAATCTGCATGAGAAAAGAAAAGGAACACACAGACTTGAGGTGGATTCAGGGCACTTTCAAGCCTTAATCGACAAGCTAGGCCTCATCAACCTGGAAACACAAAATGGAATCTACACCTGGACTAATCGATGACCAGGATCGCAACATGTGGCATTCCGACTCGATCGTTTCCTCATCTTGGACTCCCTCTTGATGGATGGAACACCTATGGAAGCTCACATCCTCAATGCCCCCGGGTCATATTACTAGTCCATTCAACGATGGTTAGACATTCTGGCCCCTCCAGGTTGCAAGCCCTTCATATTTAAGTGATTTTGCCTCAACCACCTATAATTCCATGTTAAGTCCCCCATTTGTTGGAGGGAGTCGACCATTCAGCATGGATCCAAGATGTAACATTTCCAACAAAAACTTAAAAACTTCAATCATTACCTCAAGCTATGGAACAAACAAACCTTTGGAAACATCTTCGTGGCCCAACAACAATTGAACGAATAAATGAGGATCCTATAGATCCAAATCAGAGATCAGGGCATCGTAGAGGAACTCAGGGAGCAGGAATCAATGATAAGTCAAAAGTTGGGGGAATGGCAATCTCAAGAGGAGATCCTCTCAAGACAAAAATCCAGAGTGCGGTGGATAAAGGAGGGAGACAAAAACACCAAATTATTCCACAGATCCACTATTCAATGAAGACATGTCAATCGCATCTCACACCTAGTCACAGAAGAAGGGAAAACTCTCCATTCTCATGATGACCTGGAAAAGGAGTTGGTATCCTTTTACTAAGATCTCTTTTTAGAACCTTCAGGCGATATATCTCATGCCATTGCTAAAATAACTCAKCACATACCTTCCAYAWTCACTCAAGAACCAAATGAAGCATTGATTAGACCTATAAYKATTGAAGAAGTGCATGTGGTGCTTCACRRTACTACATAAGGAAAAGCTCYTGGGTCRRACGGGTTCACATYGGAMTTTTTCCAACACTRTTGGCCAATGGTAAGGRAGGAAKTTTGGGAAATCATYGAGRACTCTARGGATTYGGTTCARTTTCTTCYAGCTCTCAACTCTACCTTTMTCAYGCTCATCCCYAAAKAAGAGAAAACCAATCAMCCAAAKYMGTTTAGGMCAAYAGCGCTCTVCAATGCAATCTACAAGCTTGTAACAAAGGTGAYCGCCTGACRCCTCARACCTCTTCTTCCCTTCATTATTTCTTTAGAGCAGTCAGGATATGTGGAAGGAMGARAAAATCTTGGAAAACATCATTCTAATGCATGAAGYCATCCACTCACTTYAGAATACTAGAACTCYAGTTATGHTGTTAAAGTTAKATATTTCCAAAGCATTTGATAAGTTAAGTTGGGCTTGCATGCAATCTATTCTTTTAGCCTTTGGATTTGCTTCCACCTGGGTTTAATGGATTTTGAATCTAACCTCTTCTACCTTATTTTATATCCTCATCAATGGCATTCCCTCCCACCCCTTTTCACCCAATTGAGGGATACCTCAAGGGGACCCCCTGTCACCCTTCCTCTTCATAATTATGGTAGAAAGCCTAAGTCGGTTTAGTCAAGCTTCAATTGTAGACCATACTTTAGTTGGGTTACCCTTGGATGATACTGATCCTCCAGTCTCCCATAGTTAATTCATTGATGACACCTTAATGATGGGCTCCCCCATAGTCCAATAGGCACACAAAATACTCCTTATTATTCAAACCTTATGCGATGCCTCAGGAATGGACATAAATAAAGACAAATCCCAGATCTTGTTTTTTAACACCCTGGTCCTAGTCCAACTTCACATAAAAATGACCTTGGGTTTCACTCGAATATACCTTCCGTCCAAATATCTCGATATTCCCCTCCTAGACAAGGCCCTTCATAACAACTCTTGGGAAGGAATTCTCACCTGCTTCTCGAAAAGACTTTCCTCTTGGACCTTTCATGCACTCAACCTCCCTGATCACATTATCCTACTCAATTATGTCCTAAAATCCTTGCCAATATACACCTTCTTGGCCTTAGTGGCTCCAAGCTTCATTGTCAATGCTATCATAACCTTGCAAAGACATTTTCTGAGGTAGGGGGGAAATACCGGAAAAAAATGGCTCTGATCAGCTCGAAAAAGATCTGCAAACCAAAATCACAGGGAGGCCTCAGGCTAAGGGATTCATCATCTTTGAATAAAGTCTTGAGCGCCAAAATATGGTGGAGATGGATGAAGCGGCCCCAAGACATTTAGGCCAATGTTTGGAGGAGAAAGTATGCGCCAAACATTTCTGAAAAGAAACTTATCATATGGAACGAGAATACTCTAGGGTCCTTAATTTGGATGAAAACCAAGCAGAACCATATTTTGGTGGTCAACCACACCTTCTAGGAAGTCCGTAATGGAAAAACAACTTCATTATGGAATGACTCATAGAAACAGTTTCCCATTCTCGCACAATATTCCCTGGCTGATAGCTTCCTTTTCCGGGATGTCCAAGAGGGACTAATGAAAGTAGCAGAGTATTGGCAGGAGAATCCCCATGGATCCATCTGGAAAATTTGGAAATCCTCTAGAAGCAACCTCTATATAGTAGAGCACTTGGATCTACAGCCCTGGTACAAGCTGATCAATGCCAGAAAAATCCAAATCCTTCAGGGAGAAGACATATTATGATGGGGACACCTCACAGGGCATATTGAACATCCAAGAAGCTTACAACATCAAGGCATACCACCACCCCAACCCCCATGAGAAGTTATAGACGTAAATCTTGTCAAATAAGCATTGGACAAAAATTAGTACCTTCCTATGGTTGGTGGCTGACAGAAGTATTCTCACTTGGGACAATCCCATGAAGCAGGGATTCATCGGGCCATCTATATGCCCTCTTTTCTTAAGTGAAACGGAAACACAAAATCATTTTCTCAATCTCTGCTTCTATAGCTCCCATGTATGGGATCAATGTGTCACAATCATGTGTATGTCAAATCACAAGTGCGAGGGCCTCAAGGAAACCATTGAAGAATGGTGGGATATAACATTCCAATCTCCCATTCTTAATCACATCTAGAAGCTACTCCCTGGATTCATCCTTTGCCAACTTTGGAAATATTGGAATAGACGTATCTTCCTAAGAACACATCGGGACTGGAAAATTATCTGGACTCAAGTTTGCAACAATATCAAAGACATCATCAGTCTGCATCTGTGGAAAGAAATGGATCTAAAATTTCCTTCACATGAATAGAGCATCTTTGACAGTTTGAATGTCACCTCAAAACCCTTTTCCAACAAAAATCCCTAGTGCTCCCAAATCAGAGGTATCCCCTCTCTTTGGTCTCCTCCACTTGCAGGATTCATCGAGTTAAACTTCGATGGTACCTCAAAAGGTAATCCAGGTGCAACAAGTTTTGGGTTCGTCTTCTGCAACAGAGAGGGGAATATTTTTCTCATCTCAATAGGAAGTTTGGTTCATACCACAAACAACGCGGTAAAGCTATGGGGTCTCACAAAAGGTCTACAGATAGCTGTTTGTCAAGGATACTGACAACTTATTATGGAAGGGGAATCTCAATTAATTCTCAATATCTTTGGGAAAATTGTTAATGGAGTCAACCCAGACAAAATCTCACCCTGTTGGCATTTCTCCTCTGAGCTCAGTACCATCACAACTCTCATTCCGCCTCACCAATATCACATTCCTCCGCATGTAAAACTGAAGGCTAATTAGATTGTGAATGATTTAGCCAATATTGGAGTTGCCTTAGAGGGACTAGACCATCTTTGCATGGCCTCCACCCACACAAAGAATCCAGTCCTCTAGAGGTGCATTGATTGGGATCTCACTATAGACGGACCCTGGATGGCGTGTTAGTAGACAACAAGTGTCAAGATAGAGGGGTCGATGCCTGCCAACGCAGTAGCAACCACATGACTGGGGCATGTACCTCCCCTCCTCCCATACCATGAATTTATGCATCCCTCACTCCAACCAACGTGTCATTAACACTTTGAGTGCGCTCCTCTCTGCCTCCTCATCCGATCTATGGAGCCTCCATTATTTTGGTCACCTATGCATGTGTGCGTCCTCCATCTCCAACATTATTCATACCATGGTGCTCCTCGACTGGTCCATCAGTTATTCCTCTTCTCAGTAGAGCCATCACATGGTCTGTACTCCTCCCTGGTTCTTACCTGCTACACTAGCCATTTCTCAGTGCTCGCTTACCTTCTTCTTTCTTTGGCCATGCTTTGACTGCATGGGAAATCCAGGTGGGGCTCGGCCTGGTACCAAAATATGCCACGCATGGCCATTTGGCCTTAGCCTTCCCTCGCACCCTCACAAAACTCTTTGCCTTCTTCTCCCTCCTCCTTTGGCCGGTCCTCTTAGAGCCAAAGAGACCTCCCACCTTTGTCCTCACCATGGGCTTGTTGATTCGAGTGGTTTGACCTCCCAGGAAATTCAATCGGATTCTCCCTCGGGCCATTTCCAGACCTGGCCTCTTTCTCGCAACCTACCCTGGTCGTCCCACCAAATTCACCTAAGAATTCATCTCCTACGCCAACTCTAGTGCACTCACCACCGGTCTAGTCTCCACAAGAGGATACCTCTTACCACCAGGAGAAACCACCAGACCAACCCCACTCCTGTTTGGATTGCGCCACCTGCGCAAAGTTTCAAGATGACCTTGCAATTCTGTAAGATCTAGTGTTCGAGGTTCGCAAGGAGGTGGATGACTTATGGTTCCGTTTGGAAAGTATGGACATGAAGGGGGTACAAATTCTACAACTGTTCTCCTCTCTGCATGGCTCTCGACACTCCACATAACATGCACCTAGTGCACCAACAACTTCAGTGGTGGTCTTGGTTTTGACTCTCCAAATGTCAGCATTGGAAAACGCAACAATGGGCTCAGCTTCGACTCTCCAGGTGCCTACATTGGACAAAGTGGCACGCAACACGTCGGTTGCATGATCCATGACATATGCACCGGTGTCAGACTGGATGGCATGTTCTTAGTTTTGTTTATGTTTTGACAACTATACTTTTGGACTGTTACAACATTTCTCTTTTTGTCTGTCATAAGTGAGTCCTAGACTTTCGAGAAGCTTGGATGAATTGGTTTCCCCATGAGGTGATTCAGTCCCATATGTTTAAAACCAATATCTGAATTTGGGGTCGGTTTTGGTTTAGTAGGAATTAACTGAATTGGTTTCCCTCTGGGGCAATTCAATAATTACATTCCCCGGACAAACGTGACGCTACTGTAATTTTTGGTTCTCAAAGGTTTTTTATATATATAATTACTTACAAAAAAAAATAAAAATTAATACATTACATATGTATCAATCCATTAATACATTACTTTATACACTAATGTAAATTGATACTTTAATTTATACATTAATGTATGAGTACTTTAATTTATACATTACAATATTGTAATAATGTATTAATAAATACATTAGTGTTAATGCATTACTATTTTATTAATGTATTATTGATGTATTACTTTATTATCTTATTAATACTTTAGTAATGTATTTATTAATGCATTTAACGTGTTAATTTATTTATTGATGTATTTAATGTATTACTTTATTAGTGTATTAATATTTTAGAAACCTATAAATTACTAATGTATTAACTAATTAATACATTACATTGTTAATGTATCAATCAATTAATAAGTAACATTACACACTAATGGAAATTAATACTTTAATGTATACATTACATCTATACATTATTGTTATATGTTACATTTATGTAATACAATATATTAATACATTAATAAACCATTAATTTATATAAATTAATACATTAATATAAAACATTAATGTATTACATTCATATATTATTATTATATATTACATTAATGTAATAATTAATTAATATATTAATGGTCATTCCCAAGGCATGTGAGTAGTCAACTAGCAACAACCATGTTTATATTAATATATTAGTTTGGAAAGATGGAAAATGGTGTCGATCTTATATCAACCACTTTTATAAAGAAGTTGTTGCTATTTAACTTATTCTTAATACATATTTGTTTACATTCATTACTATGATACATCTTCTTACTACTATTTTATTTTCAATTTTTTTATTAAATGAAAAATTTATTTTACATAAATCTATTTGTATTTTTTAGTATTTTTTTCAATAGGCGAAAGTTTTTATGTACTCTGAATATTTTTTTTTAACAAATTTCTTAGACAAAATTGCGCATTATATAGAATTGGAATTATGTAGAACATTGACTATACTTGAAAAACTAAATTCAATTTGATTTTTTATTGAAAAATATAATCCCTTTAGCATAAAATTAATTAATTTTTTTCTTAGACAATTGTGCATTATTTAGAATTGGACTTATGTAGGACATTGACTATACTTACACGGGCAAATAACCCAAACCAAAAGAAAGAATGGATGGGAGAAATGAAGCACCGGCGAGCGCATATCGTCCCCTTTCCCAATCGATCTGATCTTATCTACACCAGAACTAATATTCATTATTTTCTTATCAATGTTTGGATCGGGCTTGGCTCCCCCGTTCATTCTGAGGCGGCCAATCGTAGTGTTTCGGTGTTTCAAATAGAAGTCGAACATATTGGGTTGAGTATTGGCTCAATCAAAAATAGGGCCAGAGTAGGAAAAACTAAATTCAATTTGACTTTTTTATTGAAAAATATAATCACTTGAGCATAAAATTAATTTATTTCTTAATACATGTTTATTAGAATTTATTAGAATTATATATTATGTAAATATTATTATTTTTTGAATTTTTTATAATTGAAAATCTATTTTATATAAATATTTTTATTTTTAAATATATATTTTAATTCAAAATTTATTTGATATTTGTATCTTGTT
>JASDQU010273271.1:0-15195 GCA_032191745.1 Picea mariana
TTTTGTGGAGGGGACTGAAAGGGATTTCTAGCTTCTTTCACTTGAGTATTCTTGGATGAGGTCCCTTTAGAAGCCTCCTCTTCTTGGTGGGTGTATGTAGGTGGGTAGGTAGGCCCTTAAGGCTTCTGATTTCAAACAAATAGCTTTGATACCATATGTAGTAGCCGTAAAAATACAAAATTTAATTTGATTTAGCATATAATTATTTCTCATACAAAAATAATTCAATCACCAACATATGAGCATATGATATTCGACAAAAATTAAAATTTTATCCACAGCATATGAATTACTTAACAGAATAAATTAATTCCCCCGTCGATCTGGTTGTTCGTTGCTGAAACTGTGTCAAACACTGCCCAAAACCGTGTTTCCACCCTGATAACTAGGACAACTTCCTAGCTCCAGGATACCATATGGATATCCTGGCCCCCGTGCCCAAAACCTCCAACAAACCGGTGCCCCCTGTACTAATCCTTTCCCCAACTCCCCAATTCAAACTCTCTCCAACAAATCCCCCAAATCCAAGAGAACCCTCCCCAAAATTCCAAGTAGAATGATAATCCCCTCTTCCGTAAACCCTCTTCCGCTCATATCCCTCCTTCACCGCCCTTTCTTCTCATTTATTTCCTTACCTACACATTTATTATCTTATCTGATTATTAATGCTTTATCCTATTATTAATGCTTCTTATACTTATTTATTAATGCTTCTTATCCCCTAGTATACGTAGATCATTTAATTAAACAATATAATTTATTAACCCTCTTAAATTTATTACCCTGTTCATTCAATGCGATAGGTAATTAATTAATTAATCAAAATTATAACCATTAATTAATTAATTAATTAATATTTAATTAATATCATTATACCAATCTTTATTTAGTTAATAACATGTTAGGAAAAATTAATTACCTAATAAATTTTTACTTAATATTCTCTAAGCATATATTCAACTAGGGTTGTTACATTCGTTAATCTTATGTTTACACTGTGCCATGTCATTAACTATCTTGGCTTCCTGAATGTTATGCACTATCAAATTTATGTTCTTATTTAAAGGAAAATATTTATATAGATGAGGTTCTTTGAAACCCCAACACTTCAATGGTGTTCTAACTGGTTTATTCACTGAATATATCTGTCGGTTACTATTATGAACATATACACTTTGTTGTTGACCACTAAACATGTTTCGTCTAATCGGTGCACTGTGTGATGGATGATGTGGATACTTAAATTGTTTATTTCTAGGGTCAAACTTGTTATCCATGTTCCTATTATGCTAGGTTTTTGTATTTTCAGACCTATGTTTAAACTTAGTATAACACAACTTAGTGTGTCTTATGATTTCATCCATTGTCTTAGGATTAAGGAACTCAATTTTATCCTTATACGCTTGAGGAAGAAAACTTATAAACATTTGTACCTTTTCCTTTTCCTCCCTAAGGTAAGGTACGTATCTCATCAAGTTCACAAACTTGGTAACAAAATCTTCTATTGCCATATGTACTTACTAAAGATCATGAAATTCCTCATCTTTTTCATCATAATATATTTCTCTTAAACATTTATGTTTGAAATAATTTTTAAATATCTTCCATGTCAGTTAACTTCTTCTAACTTTGTTGATTGTCTTAGTCTCTTTCCACTAGATGGCAGCTTTACCATTCAACTAGTACACAACCAGTCTAGCTCTTAAATTTCCCAGGTAATTATAGATCTGGAAAATACTTTCCCATGTTTAGGATCCAATCTTATGCTCCTTCTTTAGACTCACCATAAAAAATGGGAGGTCTGATGTTTTTAAATTTACTGGATAGTTCATTACCATGTTGCTTTGATTTTTTGATTTTGTGTGTTCTCTTTCGTAGAGTGTTGTTTTCAGAACTATCTTCACTACTTTCTTTAGTCATTAATTCTGTGTTATCACTAAATACTAAGTGTTCCTTTTGTTTATGAGATTTTTCATTTGATACTCCTTTCTTAGCATTGTTGGACGTCTGTCCTACATTCTTATTATGTTTTATCTCTGTCATGTTCTTAAGTAGAATCTCATTTAATTCTTCTTGCTCCTTACTAGCTTTCAACAACTTTTTTTTATCTTCTTTAATACTCTATAATTATTCTTTTATACTCCTCATAGTTTCAAGAAATCCTAGAAAGTTATCTCGAGGTTTCTCACTGTTCAATTCCACATACATTTCTAGTCCACTTGGTGTTGTTTTTCCGGTTTCTTCAGCCATATTGTCTCTTTGTTGTTTTTGATAAGTGGAGAAAATATTTCATGTTAAGATTTTAGTTTTAATAGATCTTCAATGATTGCATAATCTAATATGTTCATAAGAACAACATCTTCTGTTCATTTTGAGCCCATAATGCCATAATATATGAACCATGTTCTGATACCATTTGTAATATCACCCAACACCCAATTTTTTGTTTCTTAAGAGAATAATGTTCTTCATCGAATCATAATTGTTATACTCGTTTCTATTCTTGCTTCCTTGTATTAATTTATATTAAGAACCATACTACTCTTTAATTTTGTCATTTTTGTTTTCTCTATTTCACAGGTTAAGAGTTCAAGCAATGATTCCCAACAACACTTCTTGTCTTATCGCTTCTCATCAAAGTACTCTTACAACAATTCTTTTCAACATATAAATAAGTTTGTTTTCTTTAATAATTCAGGGATAGTTCAACATATATATAATATCATCATTGTGAATCGAATATAAATCTATACACTTCTTGGTCACTCTTGCATGTCAACACCTTCAAGTGTTAATCATACTTTTCTTAAATATGGAGTAAATATATAAACATAATCCTACCCTTGATGAGAGTGTATATATTAATTGCATTATGGTTATTTGACTTAAAAATAACCCCTATGTTATTATATTTCCAACACTATTAACAATACATCATTTTTCATATAATAATGCTTGCTAACAAACAAATTCTTGTGACCCTATTACTCCAAAATCCGATACATATAAATATATTTACATTGCTTATAAATTTGGGAAACAATCGATCCAAGTGATCCATAGGTATTTGATGTCACTGGTCATTAATGTTTGAGTACCATTTCACCGACCACGCTATGTCAACAATCCATGTTGACTAGATCAATAACAGAGTGATACACTACTCCAATCACAAGTGACCGTAGTGCCATGTGGCTCTACGGTGGAGTATGAGTCAACAAGATCTATAGTCACTGTTTTTTGTCGGTTTCGATGCCATTAATGTTCAACAACCTCGTCACTGGCATTGTTGAGTCCATTAAATCCACTACAACTCTTTGAAAGTTAAACCCTATTTCAAATTCATTCCTTTTTGGAAACTCGTTAAGATATGTCGTGAGCAGAGCTATCACTTCTATGAACCTGAGAGGTTCTATAACCTTATTATGGCATTGATTTACTTGGTAAGAAGTTGTTTATTTTGAAAATTTTATCGTTTTTCCCATATACTATTAACACACTTGAAACTTTTCATTGTATTCTTTTAATTGAAGTGTTATTACTCATTAGAACCATGTGTATATGTTTTTGTTATAGGACAAAATGAGGAGAGAATCCAGCTCCTCCCAACCATAGACTAGAGAATCCAAGTCTTACTTTCCTCTGTCACCCCCGAACCTAATTCTTTATTCCATAGGAAACTGAAATTGTCAATAACCCTCTCTAGGAAAATACTAGAACTTGATTATTTATCGGAACTATCAAGCTCTCCTTCCTGCACAAGTACTCAGCAATGTCCTGCTTACACCGTACTTGTCTTTCCTCTTGTATCAAAGACTTCCTAGTTCTTTCTTTTTCAAGTTAGCCTCATCCCTAACTCTTGGGATTCTTGGCCTAACTTATTGCTAGCTTGTTCCCTCAACTCCCACATCCTTGGGAGTAGGCTTACACTTGTCCTCATGGAAAAAAATTATCATGGTGGTTTTTATTCCTTTTTCACTTTTCCCATGGAATAAAGAATTACTCTTGTTATTGTTGGGTTCTCTCATCAATTTGTCTCAATTAATTTAAAATAAAATTAAAATGATATTTACACAAATGTTTCTCATCATCAAATGTTTATGATGACCAAAATGTTAACTAGAGTCTTTCTCAACATCATAATCCAATAATTAGTATTATTCAAAATTATTCAAATATTTAAAATGGAGGGATATTACAAACCCTTAACATGGTTGGATTTTTTTGGGTGTCTCTTCCCAACTAATGGAGCTTGGAACCATGGCCACCTTATAGAACAAACCCTCCAAATATAATTGCGCTAAACTTGACTGCCTTACACAACAAAACCCTCTGAACCCAATGATGCTAGCGGGATTTGACTCCTAAATTTAATTTTAATTATATATACATATTTGATTAAATGTTGTGATTGTTTTTTATATTTTAATTTATAAAATATAAAATATAAGGTCCCTAACATAGAAGGATTTGTCGTGTGGTCGGAATGGAACAAAATGTCCTTTCATAGAGGTATAGGAGGCATATCTTGTTATATTAGAAATATCATTTCTCCTCACATTCAACTTCATAAGATCGACCCTCTCAATCAATACATTTGGAACAAATTTTAGACATCAATGCTAAGAAGATGTATATATAAATTTGTTATTTGCACACATTAATTCTACTTTTTATAAGAAAAACAATCTAGATAGAAATTGTCCATATAATAATTTGGAACAATATATTTATAGTTTGAAAAATGAAGGTAATATTCTCTTGCTAAGAGACTTTAATGCTAGGACTGCAACTAATCAAGATACTCTTTTAAGCAATGATTCCAACCATAATTGTTAATGGCTAGATGAGGACCTTGTTTTACTAATAGATACAAAAGAAGCTCTAAATACCTAACTGAGAATTTGTTTGATACTGAGCTAGTCAAGCTTTGTAGCTCTCAAGATCTAACTGAGAATTTGTTTGGTATTGAGCTACTTAATCTCTGTAGATCTCAAGACCTAATAATTTGCAGTAAAGTAATGAAGTGGCCAAACTCCAACTAGATGACTTGTATTCATGGATTAGGTAGTAGTGTCATAGATTATGTGATATTTGATATCCCTATTTCCAACCAAATAATAATTTTTGACCTTTTAAATGACCATGAACCTGACTCTGATCATAGACATTTAACCCTAACTCTAAATGTTGTCATGCACATGAGTGCCATTGAAGAGAATTATAATAATCAAAGGAAACTTCTCTTTGACAAAAGTAAAGTTGACATTTTCTTGAAGGATTTAAATAGTGAATTACATCTCCTAACTTATATGGACAACATTGAATACCTCTATCATAATTTTACAAATACACTTTCCACTTCTATTAACAAGTTCTCTTTTGAGGTGTCCTATAAAAAGAGTAACAGAAATATGGCGATAAAAAATGCAAAATTGTTAGGAAATCCATTAGGGATGCTTCAAATGAGTCGTTAAAACTCGATAAGATCAATATGTACAAATCCATAGAATTAAAAGGAAAAAAAAGGTATTGTATCAATAAAAGGAAAGATCAACTTTCACAACTATCTAAGCTTGATCCTAAGAAGTTCTAGAAGAAAATTATAATCCCCAATACTAAAGAAAATAATATGATTCCATTAAGGGATTGGAATTCCTACCTTAAAATTATTTACGAGTTCCCTAATTCCATGGACACCATTCTTATTGTCTCTACAAAGGACGAAGTTTTTTCTTTGGATGGCATAGTGTTTGGGGTTAAGTGGATTGCAAATGGGAAAGCTAAGGACATTGAAGGTTACCAAGATGAAATTTTTAAAATCAGAAGTCCTATCCTCATCCCTCACATACATAAGCTCTTCAATTTTGCCATCGAGAAGGGATCCCCTAAACCCTGGATGAAAAGCCTCATTGTTCCTATTTTAAAAAATGGGGATAGAAACATGCCCTCTAATTATAGGACCGTTATGATTAACTTGATTTTAGCCAAGCTTTATGGAATTATTTTGGAAAACAAGATTCGTCTTTGGCTAGAAAGTCATAGTAAAAGAAATAAAGGTCAATCCATGTTTAGGAGATATCATTCAACTATGGAGCATCTTGTTACCTTTAGGATCATTGTATAGGAGCTTCATAATACTGAAACCAATTTTTTTTGTTGTTTAGTTGACTTTAGAAAATATTTTGACATGGTTCCCAAGAAAAACCTTTGGGATAGGTTGGAAGAGATAAAAGTGACTTTCAAGTTGAGGGTTGTTGTAATAAGGTTGTATGAGAATGTTATTTTCAAGTTTACGAACACTGTGGGCTCGTGGAAAGAGATTAACTACAATATTGGAGTCAAGCAAGGTTTTCCCTTGTGCCCTACCCTTTTTGGCATATACTTGACAAGTTAGAAGATTTATTGGAAGAAGCAGGTTGTATCGACCCTACTCTCATTGGTATAGTCATCAATCTTCTTCTTTATGCTGATGATATCATTTTTATGGCGAGGAGTCCCCACGATCTTGGAAAGAAACTGAGAATCTTCAAGGATTTTTGCTCCAATATGGGTATGACTATTAATACTAACAAGACTAATGTCATGATCATTAAATCCAATAAGATCACTTATGATACCTTTGTATATGACAACAACAACTTGGAGGAAGTGACTTCATACAAATTTATATTGGAATCGATATTCACCACAAGCTCAACTAGAATTATAACATTGAGAAAATAATGTTTTGGGGATGGAAAGCTTATTATGGGCTTGAAAACAATTGTGAATCAATCAATCTTTGGATATGGGATAAGAAGAAAATTATCTGTGAGACTCTTGTTATGCCTGTTATTCTATATGGATGTGAAGTCTAGGGATGCATTATCTCTCGTGAATCTTGGATAAATACAGAGAAAATCCAAAAGAATTTTATAACCTATAATCTCAAAATTAAAGGAAATAAACCCTATCTCATCCTCCTCTTAGAGGAAACCCTTTCCCCCATTGAGAGCACGACTATGACTAGATACCTAATGTATAAGAATAAGTTAAACAACATGGAAGACAATAGGCTTCCTAAAATTTCTTCAAAATCCAGTTGTAACCACCTTCAACTCAAGTGAGGATGGCATAAAGATGTCCAATCTTGGCTAAGCCATTGGGGAATCATGGAAGACACCATTTTGCAAAATAAGGATAATATTAAAATATCATTAAGTCAAAATTCAAGGAGAAAATGTAGCATCATAAAGAGTTAGAGGAAAAAATAAAATTAAGGTATTATAAGGATGTAATCAATCCTAATCTAGAAGATCAAAATTGTCTCTCTGTTTTGACAAGTGTAAAGAAAAAAATAAACATTTCTATGATAAGAACAAATTCTCACAAGCTCCATAGTGAAATTGGGTGTTGGTCAATTCCTAAAATGCCTTGGGATGAAAGAGTGTGTCACCTTTGTGACACTAAGAAGGTTGAAGATGAAAATAAATTTATGTTAGATTTTCCAGCCTATACCCAGATGAGATCTCAATTTCAAAATATTTTTCACACTACCAACCTCCCTAACCTTTTAACTCAAAAAAACTATGGTGATCTTTGAGAGCTTCTTTTAATGCTTTACCAGAGAATTTTTTTTTTATATATAAATAATTGCAAGTAATCCCTTACCCTCTTAAGGTCCTATTATCCCCATTTTATGGATAACTAAGGAGATTATGTCTTGAGGCTCTGAGGTTGCAAATATGGAGTGTCGAGAGACCACATGACCAACAATATCATTTTGCACAGCTAGAGACCCGCATCGCTACCTGTTGGAAGCCATATTAATCTCTATCTTTTCTACAAGCTGCCTACACAAGGTTTTCAAACCTTCATTAATCGTCGCAACTGTTTAAATGATCCCATCATTCTTCACTTTTTGGATATCTGCTTCTCGTTTTCATTTTCACAACTGCAAGCGTAAAAACCTAGAGTTGGTATTCATGTTGATGGCATTAGAATGATATTTTGGATTGTTATGAATCTATTTGTTTATGTGGTCATAACTCTTTTTACCTCCAACTCGCCACTGCTCACACATTTACCAAAACGCCAAACCACCACTCACTTTGCATTTGACTTTTGTTAATATGGTTTCGATTTAGATGCAATGATATTTTGGTGTCTTTGATCAAATCGTTGATGCAATGCTTTTATTGAACACATTAATTTTGGGCTCAAATCGTTGGTGCAATATTCGACATGTTGGTTTCTTTTAAATCATACAAATGCTATTGTTTATTCAAACATTCGAATCGAGTTTTGGTTATATGGTTTTCAATGGTTATGTTGTTTACAATGCTTTTGATATGCACTATTATAATAGGTGTCATTGATTGTACAGCCGACATGATAGTTTTGCATGGTCCTGATCTACTACACCACCCTCGCACGCATAAGCATTAACGCTCTACCTTGCATTTCGGGTTGCCTCTGCTTGTTTTGGGGAAGCTGCAGGAAAATGGTTTTGTGTCTACCCTGTCAAACGCCCTCGCCGATTACCCTGTTGATTTTGTGTTGCTAGTCATGGCCCCTATAGTGCGAATTGAACTCCATGTTGCCCATACTCTGTTATTGTTTGATAGTGCCAGAGAAGAATGCTTAGGCTAACCCTGTAATTGCCTCCCAGAGACACGTTTTTGCATGAGCGATTACGGGCAAACGGTTTTGAATTAGATCAAACCCTTGAAAACCCAGAACCAAAATGACCCCATTTACCTTCTTTGTGAGCGGTTTCTTCAGAAATTGGGTTATTACAGAGATATAGCTCATCCTTTAGAGGTCAAATCTCATATTTTATGCGTGGCTAGAAGGTGCGTTTTGGTCTATTTGCATTTGCTAAAACGTTTATTACTTCTATAGACCTATGCTCCAGAACCCCTCTCACTCGTCCTGTCATTCCCCCTCCTACACTCTTGCCCCATGTTGATCCCTTGATCAATTCAAAGATTTTCAAGCAGTCTTTCCACAGGCTCTGTTGTCTTTAAAAATGTGGAGGTAGCCACTGCCATTATCAATTTGAAAATAGCTTGATCAATTCGTATCCCTGAAACCAAGGTATGGTATTTCAAGCATGATTTTAAAATGATTTTGTTTGTTTTGAATTAGCATAAAGGATTTGTTGGTTCAAATCACATCTATTTCTGTTATGATGGAACTGATACAATACGATTCTGTTTGATAATAATAACTAGATACAGAATCATGAGATTTTGTTAGCTAGTTATCAAAATTTGAATTTCTGTTGATTTTACAACTAAATACATTCTGAACAGCATGTATTTTTGTGCATTTACAGGTACACACGAATTTGGAAGGAGATTGGATCAACTATGGCATCTTTGAACATGCTTTTTCTGTACATACTTTTGGATTAGGCTGTTAGTTTTAGATAGAAATAGGAATTTGGGAGATTGTTCCCATAATTTTTGCAACAGTTTGATAATTTACACAAGGAATGTTTCCATCCTATGGCCTTTATATACCTATTACTTTTGTAAAGAAAATGATCACTGTTGGGAGAACAGAGACTATGGGCTGATGATTATACAGACTCGAATAGAAGTGGACTTGTTGTACGGCTTTAGCTTCAATTTATCTTACTTTTGTTCAAGTTTCTGTGCATTTTAATTTGTAATCAAATTATTGACTACTTTAGATATCAAGATTTGTTACAGGTTAATGTGATATGAATTAAGCTTTGTCCATATTTGATGTATCTCATTTTACTTACAACAATTACCCTGCTTTAATTTAATGAATAGAAGGTTTATCTTCTTTGTTAAATGAACAATCATGTACAAATCTTCACACTGGGATTTATCTAAATGTGATGATCTGTAAACTATAAAATTGTTGTTGCTATATCTGTTGTTTGTTCTATCATTCGTATTCAAGAGTGTCGTTGTTTCCTGTTTACGAGAATCCTTTTGCAAAATCTGGTGTGGGTTTCCCCCATCAAGCCACTAAATCGAACACAGTGCACAGGACAAATAGGAAGCGCTAATTTCAGGTCAGTTTGTTATTTTATTTCAATAGTTTAATTAATATAAGGATTCACTGTAGTTTAGACAGATATATAATACAGATTGTTGTTTTTATTACTTAGTTAGATAGCTATCATTTCATTTCTCAGTATAGATTATTATTCTTATTGATTAGCTTAAATAGCTTTCATTTTATTTCTTCCTCATAAAAATTATAAAAATAAAAAATAATAGCTTCGCTGTCATAAGACCATTCACAAATGATTTTGCAAATTTTGATCAAAGTTTGTATTTTGTAAATGTTGTATATATAATCAAGATTTATTTGTATTGATAACTGAACATTTAATAAGTAGAATTATTGTTTTATAATATTAGTTAGTAAATTGTATATATATTTTAGATTTGTATATAGTTTGCAGTAGTTGTTTTTCACTTAGATTAGTTTCTTTAGTTTAGTTTTTCTTTCACTTTCCTAGGACTTAGATCGGCCAACGGAGCCGCTAAACCCGTCGGAGTGCATTAATCCAAACGGCTTTGGTTATTTAGACAACCCCGGACCGGATCCACCCCTTCAGTTGATGGACATTCAATTTCACCCATCAACAAATGGCACTAGAAGGAGGGCCGACTGACAAGCTGGCCTTGTAGGAGCCTTTATTTTAAATATATTCATTTCCCCCATGGCTCCCCAAATCACTGTGTTGGAACATGATTTCAACTTCTCATTACCCAATGTTCCCAACGAGACAATCTCTCTCTTGTCCAAACTCACCTTTGATGGTGGAGGCAATATATCTGCTAAAGACGACCTTAACAAGTTTTGGTACAAATTCATCAAACATGACATCTCAGATTTAAGAGTTTTATGCAGACTTTTCTCTTTTACTTTTAGAGGTCAGATCAAAAATTGGTTTGAATCCTTTCTAGCATGTCACATTTTTGATTGGTTTCAATTTGTAGATGAGTTTCTAGATGCTTTTGAAATTTATGATTTTGATCAATTGTGTGAAGAATTTCATACTTTGCTAATCAACGACGATTCATCTTCTGAAAACTTTTTGACAAGAGTCTATCATATCCTTTGTAAATTTAATCTCGATGACATGTCATTTTCATTAAGTCTCTTCTGTGATGCTTGCATCCCTTCCATCCAGTCATATTCAAGCACGAATGAAGAACTAATTGCAAATCCTATCACTCAATTGCAAGAACAATTCTCTTCGCAAGAAGAGAAGAATCCTTCCGACAATGTTGAACAAGCTAGGGAGGTAGAATCTATTAACCAGGTTTTTATTAACAAACAAATTGGTGTTTCCTTTGAATCATTGTATTTTCAGTCTTCGAATAGTATGGAAGAAGATTCATTTCTGGCTCAAGGTGAATATCCTCATTCTTTTAACTCATGCTCTAATCAACATTTGAAATCAGTGATTGAAGAACACTTAAGCGACATAAATCATCTTGAATGTTCTAGTACTCCTATGAAACTGATTAGAGAAGAAGATATGCAACTAGAAGAAGAAACCTTAAACCTTCATCCTCAAAATGCACTTTGTTCACAAGAAAGACTAGATGTTTGTCACATAAATTTTGAATTATCTATCACACAAAAGGCAAATCCAGATGATCATATTATGTTGAAGAATTTGTCGCCAAAACAGAGTAAGAGTTTTAAAGAAAGTGAAGAGAAATGTCCTGAGAATACCATTGTTAAGTATCGTAGTTCAAGAGATTCTTTTCATGTGCTTATGTCTGATTCCTTTTATTCTTTATATCCTGATCTCTTCCTAGACTCTGTTGGACTTGACATCTTACCTACAACATCCTATTCTTTTCCACCGCAATCATATCCTTTCAATATGCTAAATTTTGGTGAAATTAATTCCAAACCTAACATTGATAAAGTTGGAATTGACGCTTGTTCACTTTCATCACTCATATGGGAAAAGGACATGTTGCGAGATGATTTTACATAGTTTATTGTTGAAAAAGACAATGCACTATATTTTATGGAGATCAAACATTCTACATTTCATATTCGTTCTTTGCTTAGCTCGAATCTTAATGTTTATACTTCACATTTTGAAATGATCAATCTCATTGAAGGAAACATTCAAACCAATGATCCAATTGATTGAACGAATCCTCCTATGATGAGTTTCCCATTGATATATTTGTTTCATCAAAGTCATGGTTTGCATTACCATTTTTGTGACAGGATCTTAGGATGGCTTGAATATTCATATATAAAAAATTTCATAATAAAGACAAAGTTGTGCTTGCTTTCTTTTTACCTAAGTATCTTGGAAGTAGGCGTGACATATTTCTTTTAGATCCTCCATGTGAGGAAATTAATGAACACTTAGAGAATTGTCAGGAGGATGGGGCATTTTAGCCTTGGCTAATGGTTATTCCATTTTCTCATAATCCTGACAAGTTTTTCAAACCTACTTACTCTCGCCCATGCCATTATGACCCTTGTCACGACAAGATTGTGCAATGGCTGAAGGATTCGTACAACAAGAATATCCAAGGAAATGGTAAGATCATGCTTATTTCATTTTTAGATGATTATTATGAAGGTAAGTGTGATATGTTTTTGTTACCATTCTTATTAGTAATGTTTGATTTTGTTTCCGTTGCAGGATTGGAGTTACTCTGATGGCTACATTGGAAGCATGACTTCACGTAGTATTCTGATTTGTTTAATAGTTAGGGTAGGTTTAGGAATAGGTTTTCCTTTCAGTTGTATTTCTCACTATTTCTCTTTGTAATAATGCAATCATGAACGCAAGTGGGCACACCACGAGAACCATAATACGACAGTTATCAGGGAAGTTTGCTTGATCTTTTTCTCTTAACTTTTAGTTGAACATTTATTTTCAAAAACGCAGTATCGTCATGAAAATCTTAAATAGAAAGTAAAGAGATAAATAAATCTGAATCAACCCTGACCCAAGGTACCATGAGTAAGACTACTTTCCCATCAAACTGGATTTTCCTACATTCTTTCAGTCTCCCAAGGGATTTGTTGCATGAGGTTTTCAGATGCACTTTCTGTACATATCTTTTTTGTTTGGATTTCTTTTCTTTCAAATTTTTCTTCTCTGGTGTGTTTTGTTTCCTTTTATGCTTATCAGTCTTTCTTTTGAAACACACATGCATACATCATGAACTGTTCGGACAAAGAGAATAGAAAATGTTTTCCTTTGAAATGACTACTAAAAGATTGTCTAAACATGAATTATGATATGCTTCTGAAATTTACAGCCATGATAAAGAAAGCATGTTGTTTGAAAAGAGTTTATTGATTTCAATCTGTAATTGAAGCCTGTCGTGATCATCCATTTTCTTCTTACACTGTCTCTGTTCCTTAAGGGAATAACTCATAAGATGTCTTCCTACCTCCGAAGGTCGGTTTATTAATAAACTATCTCTAGATCTTAATGAAGGACAGTTTAAAAATATTTCTCCTGGTCTATAATTTATTAAAATATGTCCAAAATATCATAATTTTCAGTGTCACCCCGCTCAATTATATATCTTAAAAAAAAAAAAAAATCACTAAAAGAGCTGTGGGAAGTGCTTGTAAACCCATCGGGATACTGAATAGGTCTGCTGGCAGCGGGTAAATGCATGCATGATGCCAAGATAACTTCACTGGGGTATTGAACAGGCCCGTTGGCAGTGAAGCAATGTCGGGTATATGAAAATTTACAAATATTGAATCTCTTGACCTTAAAATGTCCTTTATTCTAATCTAGAACTTCCTGGTAGGATACAGATATCAGAGTGGGTTAAATGGAAACCCTGTTGAGGCTATGGACGCCTACTGGCAGCAGTGGCTCTGTCAACAATATTGGAGATTTTATCCTTAATATCGTGACTCGCTTTTATTAAGACTGTTATATGTTTTCATCATTTAAAATAACCAGCTGGAATTTTTATGATTGATGATGATGTTTAAACAATTTTCTGGTTGTTTTTGAGTTAGAATTTTTCTCATTATCCTAATCTGGACTTTGTCGTTTGGCAAAGATAACTATTTATACCAGTGTGTCGCCATTGTTGGCAGCCATATTAATCTCTATCTTTTCTACAAGCTGACTACACAAGGTTTTCAACCCTTCATTAATCGTCGCAACTGTTTAAATGATCTCATCATTCTTCGCTTTTTGGATATCTGCTTCTCGTTTTCATTTTCATGACTGCAAGAATGAAAACCTAGAGTTGGGATTCATGTTGATGGCATTAGAATGATCTTTTGGATTGTTATGAACCTATTTGTTTATGTGGTCATAACTCTTTTTACCTCCAACTCACCACTGCTCACACATTTACCAAAACGCCAAACCACCACTCACTTTTCATTTGAATTTTGTTAATATGGTTTCAATTTATAAGTTCATTGATGAAATGATATTTTGGTGTCTTTGATCAAATTGTTGATGCAATGCTTTTATTGAACACATTAATTTTGGGCTCAAATCATTGGTGCAATATTCGACATGTTTGTTTCTTTTAAATCATACAAATGCTATTGTTTATTCAAACATTCGGATCGAGTTTTGGTTATATGGTTTTCAATGGTTATGTTGTTTACAATGCTTTTGATATGCACTGTTATAATAGGTGTCGTTGATTGTACAACCGACATGATCGTTTTGCATGGTCCTAATATACTACACCACCCTCGCACGCATAAGCATTAACGCTCTGCCTTGCATTTCGAGCTGCCTCTGCTGACGTAGAATGCACTCCACAGAGAACGATCGCTCTCACAGGACCTTCTTCCACTCACGACCCGAAGAACTTCAAAGGTTCCTTTAACTCCCTGTCAAGAATTTTTCCTTACCCACAGCAACTATTCAAATGACCTCCCTTCGAAATTGGGAAATCGGACTTCGCAAATTCGCGAATCCTATCGTCGCGTGTCTCATGCTGCACGATTCCCCAAAACCCGATATGAGTCAATGTTGACTTCAGGATATCACGGATCGCGATCCCAACGTGCAAGTGTTCTCTGTAGTCAAGAACCCTGATTCTCCGATGCCACTTGGCGTCCACCCGCGGCAAGGCTTAGCCTTCTGACACCTGTCCTACCCTAAGGCCCTTAACCCTATCAGGAAATCGCAGATCGGAAGATCGTGATTCCCGTTGTCAATGAACTTGGGATATTCAA
>JASDQU010273275.1:4789-15177 GCA_032191745.1 Picea mariana
TGGTTGTTGGGGTTTATGTGTGGACCCATGTGGACATAGGATCTCTATATAGAGCCAATTTCTATGTGGACCTAGTTTGATGATGATGATGTATCAATGATAGTGACAGTGACAATGACAGTCTATGTCGACCTAGTTTCTATGTGGACCCAGTTTGATGATAATAATGTATCAATGATAGTGACAGTGACCGAGACAATGACAGTGACAATAACACCAACAATGGCAATGATAATGATAGGTTGATTCTTCTATACACATATTTGAGGGTGGAAGGAAGGGGCAAGGAAAGGGGATTGGAGCCTCCTTCTAGTTGGAGCTGGAGAATCTAGGGAGTTGTAGTTTCCTTCAAGTTGGATCTTGTAAACTAGGGGCTTGAAGCATCCTTCCAATTGGAGCAAGATAATATTGGAATTTGTAGCTTCCTATGAATGTAATATTTTTATTATATAAGAAAAACATTATGTGGATTTCCACATAAATCTTTTGTGTACTATGTATTTCTTCTGTTGCTCTTTATTGTATATTGGAATGCATTTATTTGATTGAGAATTTAAAGTTTAAAAGGTGCTAAATTTTACTTGATATTGATTCATCCCCCCTTCTCAGTATCAACAATTGGTATTAGAGAAGGTTACCTTCAGAACAATCTCATCATTAGAAGGAAGATCGTAAGAAAAAATGGAAGGCCACATTCCAAATGAGATTCCACCATTTGATGGAAACAATTATGCATACTAGAGCAATATAATGCAAAATTACTTGATATATTTAGGAGTGGATATTTGGGTCTCAGTTTTCAATGGCTATAAAGTTCCAAGAAACATTCCAATTGATCCAGATGAGAAGAAATTAATGAGTTGTAATTGAAAGGCTAGGAATGCTATCATAAATGGATTAACACCAGCTATTTCTAGAAAGGTGATGGATGGAAACACAACTAAAGAGGTTTGGGATAAACTTCAAAATATTTATGAAGGTGATCTGAAATTCAAGCAGGTCAAGCTTCAATGACACAGAGCACAGTTTGAAAATTTGAAAATGAATGAAAAAGAAGATATTGCAACTTATTTACTCAAAGTAGATGAATTTGTCAATTCCATCATAGGATTAGGAGAATAATTCAAAGAATCCTTGGTTGTACAGAAAATGTTGAGATCACCTACTTTGTGATATGATGCCAAGCTCTCGACCATTGAAGAAACTAGGGATTTGACCAAAATGACAATGGATGAACTACATGGGACCCTCACAACATATGAAATGAGAGCACACACACACACACACACACACACACACACACACACATATATATATATATAATGGACATACAATCATAGAAGCATATTTTAAAGCCATGAAGAGAAAAAGGAACAAAGAACACAAGGTAGAAGAAACACTAGGCAATGAATCAGATAAAGAAGAAGCATATTTTGTAAGAAGGCTCAAGAGGGGAATCGAAAAATACAAAGGTAAGTTACCTTTTAAATACTTCAATTGTGGTAAAGTAGGACACTATTCTAAGAAATGTCCTTTTGAAGAAAAAGATTCCACGAGAAAAAGAGTCTTTACTCCAAGGAGGACAACAATTCTTCAAATGAAAGCAATGGAGAAGAAAGGGAAGTAAGGGAACTTCTCTTCATAAATCAAGAAACTCAGAATGACGACCACAAAAATTCTGAAATATATGAAATCAATTTTGAAGAAGAGTTTGATGCGAAGATAAAAAAAACAAACATAGAATCTTTCTAGGGAATAAAATACATCATGAAAATTGAATAGGAATATGAAGAGAATCTTGAAAAATTGAAGTGTGTTGAAGAAGAAAATATCAATCTCATAAACAAAAATAGAGAGTTAAAAAATAAATTAAAAAATTGTGAAGAAGAGAATCATGAGCTTGAAAAGACAATTGACAAATTGAAGGAGCAGTTAGATAAATCCAAGAAGACTGAAGATTATGAGAAATTGAAAGCATAATTGGATCACACAAGAAAAGAGTTGATGCTGACGATGGAAAAGTTGAATTACTAAAAGAAATTTGAAAGAATTATTGAAACGTTACATGAAATTCTTAGCAAACAGAGATCACTTACTGATAAGACAACACTTGGATATGAAAACACTTTGAAGATAGCATATATAAATAAAATAGACAGGGAAGGTGAAGGAAATTCTAGAAACTATGAAAATTCCTTAAGAAGTGGAATCGAAAAACAAAAGGGATTTGAAGAACAATAGGAACATGACACCTCCAGCTAGAACAGAAGATCATAATTAAGAAGTGATGAGATACCAAGAAGGTCCTTTTCTACCAGGTATGAGAATATTTTTTTTGGTCATTTTTATGCTTGCAGAAACTGTAGACACAAAGAATTCACTATAAAATCAATGCAAGAAACAACTATATGAGAAACAAAAATGATTATGGATATCCAAAGGACAATCATGTAAATAGTAGATATTGAAATGCTCGTGGATTTGTCAACAAAAATTACAATCCATTTGATCCACTGATGGATCAGAACATTGTATGCTACAAATGTAATAATCTTGGTCACAAGAACGAGATTGCGGAGATATGAAAGAAGATGCTCCTATCAAAAAACCAGCTACAGTATGGAAAAGGAAAGGGACCAAATAAGGAAGTTTGTTGATTAGTACTTCTTGTTTAAAATAATTAAGATGAATGGTACATAGACAATGTGTGATCAACACACATGACTGGAGACCAATAACAAATCATCAGCTTAAAGAAAATAAAAAGTGTCAGTGTTTCATTTGGAAATGACTTCTTTGTCAAAATACTTGGAAAAGGTGTAGTGGTTCTTGGAAGTGAAAATGTAAAAGAAACGAATGTATTACTGGTTGAATATTTGAAGCATAATCTATGTAGTGTCAGTAAAATATGTGATTAAGGATACAATATTAAGTTTGATTCCCGAAGATGTGAAATCAGAGAAGAAGAATCAGGAAGATTGGTTGCAACAGAAACAAGAAGAACAAATAACATATACATCCTAGACAAAGAGGAGAGAAAGAGGATTGAAGTCACATAAAAGAGGTCCAAGGACTATAACAAGGAAGGAAAGGATAAGAATAAATAAAAGGAAGGTGAAATACTATTGAGTGCCATGATTTCAAGGGGAGCATCCCCAAAGAGAAGAGTTATCATTTTCCATTGATTTCAAAGGGGGGGAGAAATATCAGGAGCATGATGACAGGGGGAGTATGAGTTTTTACATCAATGAAAAAAGGGGAGATTGTTGAATGGTGTTGTCATTGATTTCAAAGTCAGTCATTGGTGATCAACATGAAGAAGCCTATGGATTTACTTGAAGGAGTCTCCAAAGTGGTTCCCTTATGGCGTATCTTTAAGCATGGCCCTCACGGGAATATGCTTTGAAGAATCTCTAAGACCAAGTGAATAATCCCATAAATTCAAGTGAAGAAGCCTAAAAATGTCCAAGATAAAGATTGCAACATGGATATTGTTGAAACTATTATTTATGGTAAATTTGGATACCCTATCTTTGAGGGAATGTCTACCCTACATAACTAACTCAAATGGAAGCGCACTTTACATGATTGGAAATATTATTTCAATTCCTTTCCAATGGTATATGGAAGTTCCTCTAAATTCATGGGAATGAGGAGATATGGATTTTTCCATCCGACAACCCAACTAGAAAATTGAGAGTTCAACCAGGTCAACCTAGAAACTAAAAATAGGGACAGAACTACTATAAATACAGGATGTATTTTTGTATTTTTAGAGTATCTAAGCTTGTGATATCTTAGAACAAGTTTGGAAATGAAGGAACTGGGAGGATAAGGATCTCTTATGAAGGATATTTTCTAGTCTTATTGTCATCTTTTGATCATTGCTATGGGTTCGCGATAGTATGGAAGGATAAGGAGCTCTTATGAAGGATATTTTCTAGTATTATTGTGATGTTTTGATCATTGCTATGGGTTATCTATAGTATGGAAGGTTGATTCTTTGCACAGGGTTATATGTGATTGTTGGGGTTTATGTGTGGACCCATGTGGACCTAGAATATATATGTGGACCCAGTTTGATGATGATGATGTATCAATGATAGTGACAAAGATAGTGATAGTGAAAGTGACAATGACATGTTGATTCTTCTATACACATGTTTGAGAGTGGAAGGAAGGGGAAAGGAAATGGGGTTGGAGCCTCCTTCCGGTTGGAGTTGGAGAATCTAGGGAGTTGTAGCTTCCTTTAGGTTGGATCCTATAAACTAGGGGGTTGAAGCCTCCTTCTGGTTGGAGCTAGAGAATATTGGAAGTTGAAGCTTCCTATGAATGTAATCTTGTTATTATATAAGAAAAATATTCTATGGATTTCCACGTAAATCTTTTATGCATTCTGTATTTCTTCTTCTGCTCTTTATTATATATTGGAATGTATTTATTTGATTGAAAAGTTAAAGTTTAAAAGGTGTTAAATTGTACTTGATACTGATTCACCCTCCCTCTCAGTATCAACAATACTCCTTAAAGTGAAAAACCCTTGTTAAGAAAGTAGCTGAGCTTTGTGCTAATTCCCAAATTTCAAGGATTGATACTATTCTTTTCTTGATACCATCTCCAATGTATTTCCTAACAACCATTAGCAAACTAGATGAACCCTTTAATCTACAAATGGTCTCTGGAACATCTTCAAGACTGAGTGTTG
Source organism: Picea mariana (assembly GCA_032191745.1). Classification (NCBI taxonomy): domain Eukaryota; kingdom Viridiplantae; phylum Streptophyta; class Pinopsida; order Pinales; family Pinaceae; genus Picea; species Picea mariana. The sequence continues at coordinate 9,495 of JASDQU010273275.1, forward strand.
GTTGTATTGTAGTGATATATTCCACAAATAAAGGTTTTGGAATCAAAGCTTTCTCTAATTCCTTTATTGTCTCTTGTAAAAAAAATTTATTTTTCTATGTAAAAAATGGACTCCTTCAATGCTTCTCTAGTTGCATCATGAAATTGCATGATTTTCAAGGGTGGAGTCCCATGAAAATCTGTTTCTGACTTTCATTTCTCTGCAATTTTTTTATTTTTCATGTTTACTTTTTCTATTAATAGTTTTTTAGAACTTTTGTGGTAGGCTAAGTGGTGTAACATAACAAGCTCCTCTTCAAATATTTCTGGCTCTTGGGAAGCCAATTCTTAAGTAATCACCTTGGTTTCCATCAATCTCTTCTCTTGCTAGTTGGGTTTCTTTATTACATTGTCTAATTCCATGGATTTGGGAATTTCTTCATTTAGAAGTATGTCTTGTCTCCCTTTTTGAGTTTCTCTTTTTATTTGTATGGAAGTATGAACAATATGATATTTTTCCATTATTTTCTTAGTAGGGTCCTTGTCTCCACTATCATTTGAATTTTTGGCAGACGTCCTTTTTTGTTCCACACCACTACTTCGAGGTTTAGTTTTTGCTAAAGTACTTTTTTGGGATACATTCAGTGAATTGGAGTTCTTATTGGTTGTCTCCCTACCCCTTTGTCTGTAGCACTCATTAATGTTTTGCAATTCTTCCATATCGTTTAGGGTTTCTTCAACAGAGGCCTCAGAGAGATTATGGTTATCTCCCCCTCCTTCTTTGAATTTATATGACTTACTAAAATATGAAGAATACCTAACTAAATACATATGAGTAGAAAATGAATCTTTAGGATCGAAAACCTTGATGGCTTGGGATTCCTTCAGACTGAGTTGATCCAATTGAACAAAAAATTAATCTAAATGAGAGATATGTTTGAAAACTATCTCTCCAACCTTCCATGGCAATGGAATAAATTGTTTCTTCATTTTCTCATTGACAATGTGTGCCTAGTACTTATACTATCTACAGACTTCAATGACGAAAACTTGATCATACACATAAAATGGTAAGAACAAGGGTTTCCACTAGAACCCAAATAATGTTTGAAGACTAAATTCCTCCAAAGTTTCAAAAAATCCTTTCTCGACAAGAAAGGATGCAACTTCCACTTACAACCTTTACATAGTAGGACCATGAATCGTTTTCTTGAAAGAAGAAATAAAACTATTTTGGACTAAGTAAAAACTATATGGGGCTTTATGCCTCCATAAAACCAAGCACAAGACAGAAGTTGGTTCCTTCTTAAAATCATCATTTCTTTCTCTATGCAAGTCCTCAAATATGTAATAGTAAACAATAACAAATACCAAGTACGAAGTCGTGTATAATTTTTTAGTTTTTCTCAGGCCCCTCAACTAAAAAAATCTCGTTTGAGATGATGTGAACCGAGTTGATCATGGCGTTTTCATGAATAGCATGGTAGAGAATGTACGTAGTGTATTTTGGCATAGAGGCAGTGGACTATAGTCCAACTATTCTATTGAAAATCCATGCAAATTCTTTATATGGATACTTCAGAGAACTTACCTCAACCTGAGTGGAATTAATGTCAATTCTTAGGTTAGTGAGATAAATTTCGAGAAGGTTTACTCCTCCTCCATGATATTTAAGAAACTCGTCCACTTCTACATTCCTGAAAATCATAGTGGGGTCTAGAATTCACAACATCCTTCTGAATACTGAAGGGGACAAAGAAATTGACAACTTCCCTTGTATTTGAATGATTCTTTGCTCTGTTTCAAACTTATCGACACACCAAAGTACCATTTCTTTGAAGTCTGATACCTTAGGTACATACCCGACCAATGCAATGCCTAAAATCCATACCTTATTTAAGTCATTCTTTGTAGGGGGAAGAGACAAATACCACTTATATGCATGCGACCACTAGAATTGGTGGTCTTCATGTTCGAGGGTGTGAAAAGTGTCTTTCCTTTTATTTGACATGTCTTTACATTGACTTCATTTTTTATGAATAGGTGGCACTACTATTGATATAATATTTTTACATCATGATGTTTAATTCTCTATTTATTTTACCACATATTTCCTTGATTATCAATTGTTGTATCTCTTATTTCAAAGTTGCTAGTTTGCATGGTCCAATTTTGGATTTATTACAAAGATTTTACAAAATGCACACCACTTAATAACGGTATTAGATTCACACAAGTGGCAGATGACATGGTGGTGGGGAAGTAAATTCCATCGCGAATGGTGATATGGTGTTGAGAAACATGAAAAATGGTTAAGTATGGAGATGTGAAGTGAGGAATGGAAACTGAAATATGATGAATGCATGATTGCGGTCTAGAGAACGAAAGAGAAGTTAGAGGGACTCCCACATTTGCATTAATAAAATAATCTAAGTATAAGAAAATTCAATTTTGCGAGTTGTGGAAGTGAGCTAGTCATTTTGGAGGACGTGGGATTGTGGGTCTAGGAAAAATGAAAACATAATGAAGGGGTGTCTCGCATCTGCATTCGAGAAATCGGCTAAGTATGAAAAAAATAAGCAGGCATTATGCATGATGCGAAAATAGAAAAGGTTGTTTTGAATGTTGTGGGTTTGTAGGTTGCAGGACATGGGTATTTGCGAGATGATGAGTGGATTGGTCTCTCGCAACAAAGAAAAATAACTAAGTGTCGAGATCATTAAGAAAGAAACGTGACTAAATATAGATATGTGAGTCTGCAGATTTGTGAACCTGTAAACTTGATAGTAACCTGATTTGCAACCCACATTTTAAAGAAAAAAACAATTAAATATAGAATATACCAGAAACATAAGAGGAAAAAAATAAAACTAAAGATGAATCTTTGTATACCAACGTTGATCAAGATAAATATGACCTTGTCAAGTCAAGCCCCAACTCTATAAATAACTCACCTCAACATTAAACAATAATAAGATTCTTTTACTTTTGCCCTCTCAATATCTTGGATCTAAGCAAAAACAATGTAGATAAATATGACCTTGTCAAGTCAATAAGCCCCAACTCTATAAATAACTCACCTCAACATTAAACAATAATAAGATTCTTTTACTTTTGCCCTCTCAATATCTTGGATCTAAGCAAAAACAATGTAGATAAATATGACATTGTCAAGTCAATAAGCCCCAACTCTATAAATAACTCACCTCAACATTAAACAATAATAAGATTCTTTTACTTTTGCCCTCTCAATATCTTGGATCTAAGCAAAAACAATGTAGATAAATATGACCTTGTCAAGTCAATAAGCCCCAACTCTATAAATAACTCACCTCAACATTAAACAATAATAAGATTCTTTTACTTTTGCCCTCTCAATATCTTGGATCTAAGCAAAAACAATGTGGCGTAATTATCTCACTTAGAGAATAAAAAATAATCAGAAATTCCTTTACTCTGATTTGATAGATAAATATTATGGAGTAGTTGGGAAAAGAACGTGGAGCCTTGCCATTGAATTTCTTCTCACTTAAACAAACAAGTAATAATAATAATATAATATGATTTTGCTTTATATTTGTATATATCAATATCTTGGACCCCGCAAAAGAATGTAGGGTTATCTCGAGGAAAGACAGAAATAATAGAGATAGTTGAGGAGCGTCCAACCTGACAAACCCGATAGCATATATCAACATTGTAAGTGCTCGCCAATGCTACACCTCGTTCTTTTTCCCAGGTCCATGAAATTTCCTTAATGTTTCATTGAGATGGATCGCACTAAAGCTTCATATTTTTCAAAATTCATAATATTTATATATCAAATCAGAGTAAAAGAATTTTAAAATTGTTCATTTGACTAAGTCCATAATATATTGTTTATTATTTAACTGAGTTAAGCCTCGCTGTGTTCCATGTTCTTTTGGGTCAAATCCATAATACTTATATATCAACACCACATAGTAAAGGAATCTCCGTAATATATATTGTTCTTTTGCCCTAGTCCATCACATTTACTTAACATTGTTTAATGTTCAAGTGACACGGATCGCACTAAAGCTCCATAATATATATTGTTCTTTTGCCTAAGTCCATAATATATTGTTTATTATTTAACTTGAGTTGGGACTCGCTGTGTTCCATATTTTTTTGGGTCAAATCCATAATACTTATATATCAACACCACATAGTAAAAGAATCTCCATAATATATATTATTCTTTTACCCTAGTCCATGACATTTACTTAACATTGTTTAATGTTCAAGTGACACGGATCACACTAAAGCTCCATAATATTAACTAAGTCCATAATATATTGTTTATTATTTAACTTGAATTGGGCCTCGCTGTGTTCCATGTTCGTTTGGGTCAAATCCATAATACTTATATATATCAACACCACATAGTAAAAGAATCTTAACATTGTTTATTGCATAAGTAAGACGAGACTCACTCAGGCTCCACGTTCTCTTTTGTAACTCACTTATATATATATATATATATATATAAATTAAAAAAATATTGATATTGTTTATTTTCGGTCACTCATTACTAGAGAGCTAAATTGTTTTTCTCTCGGTCCAAGATATTGATATTGGTACCACATGTTGCAATAACATATTCATTAGTCAATAACATCCCTCGTTCCAAGATATTGATATTGGCACCCCATGTTGTAATAAGATATCCATTGTTACAACATCCCAAAGTTCAAGATATTGATATCGACGAGACTCACTCAGGCTCCTCGTTCTCTTTTGCAACTCAATGATATGATTCCTTTACTGTGCCTTGATATATAAATATCATGGATATGGGCCCAAAGAACATGTAACTTAGAGACACCCAACTCACTTAAACATTAAACAATATTACCTATATATATATAGGTAAACCAACAATCTATTACCTATATATATAGGTAAACCAACAATATATATTATTAATTAACCAATAGATATTTTATTGCAACATGTGGTACCAATATCAATATCTTGGACCCACGGATGTTGTTGACCAATGCATATATTATTAGAACGTGTTCAAACAATGTGGTGCCAATATATTATATGTTTTAAATCTATTAAACCGTAAATAAAATCATCGATTTTGTATAATGTTGTTTTTATTATCATATCATTTCAATTAAAATGTATATTTTTTTATATTAATGTTCTTTTCATTCTATATATCATTTAAATTAGAATTATTTATTATATTTAATGTGGATATAAATTATTTTATTTACATTGAATTCTCCAATATAACTAATAACATGAGATAAATAGATATAAAACCCACTTTAAATTTAAGAGTTAAACATATATAGGATACAATTTAAATTTATTGGTTAAGTATTTCTTATATATGATGATGATGATGATTAACATCCATTGAGATTAAAATTGATATATCAAATTACTTAGATTTCTTTATAAATGTATTTATGTGTTTGAAGGGCTTTAAGAGAAGCATTCCAAGATCACCATAGTTTTGATGACTTCAGAGGTTAGGAAGGTCGGGGAAAAGGCCAAGACAACAACCCATAAAGTGTTGGGGATGCAAGGAGGACCACATGTACAAAGATTGTTCTCATAAAGGAGATAGGGTGAGGATTGTGCATAACATTCAGGAAGATGATACAGTGGATGATGTGGGCAGAAGCATGCCAAGAATTTATGCAACCTTGGACAACAAACAAGAA
>JASDQU010273277.1:1295-14412 GCA_032191745.1 Picea mariana
TTGTTCAACTAAATTATATACCTTCTACAGAACATATTGCAAATATATATACAAAACCATTAGCAGCAACCCCTTTTGGATATCTTCGTCAAAAGTTGGGGGTTATAATTTCTTGTGTCTAATCTGTTCACCTAGTCAGGGGGAGTACTTATTGAATATCTGGTGTATTTCCAAGATGTTCATAGTTGACAGGGGGAGTATGTTTTGCAACAGATCAGGGGGAGCATGTTTCTTCTTTGACATTGATGTCAAAGGGCGAGAAAAGAGTTCGGGAGGAGAGTCTAGAGTCTGAATGCATGTGGGTTCTTGACTTGCCATCAATGCCAAAGGGGGAGAATGTTGGCAAATATCTAATAGACAACACATGCTTGTATACTTGTCATTGATGGCAAAGTACAACAGTGTAGATGGAATAAGTACAGAAAGTATGAAATAGAGCATTATGAGAAGACGCTGCAGGAAGGGTTTGTAGGGTTTGGTCATAACATATTCTATATGCTGTAATGCATCATCTGATTCAATTGCCAGGAGATCATGCTAGAGTTTTGGGCTATAATGATGTCTCTGGAGGGGACACGAGTTGTACCAGATACTCAGAAAGGACTTGTTCATGTAGCTAGGGGAGATGAGAGTTTGTTGCACTTTCAATGGCTTAATCGAACAAGTAATGTGGTAGAAGTTGATCAAATTGTATTTCCAGATGAAGCTGTATTTGAAAAGGTCCAGGAAACCCCCGAGTGAGTGTGCATTTTGAAATTCAAGGAGGATGATCGCAAATTCTTTTTCTGGATGCAGGTTCCCGATCACCGTCAGATCAAGTGTTGATCGGGACTGTTGATCTGGACCGTCACCTCCATTTCGAAGTTTCGTGACTCGCGTCTTGGAGAGGCAAGAAATATGACAATTGAAATTGCGATATGCGAAGTCGCGATTTAATCATAGCCGTCAGATCAAGGTGTGATCTGGACCGTTGACTCCATTTTGGAGTTTCGCAACTCGCGACTTGGAGAGATAAGAAACAAAACCATCGAAATCGTAATATATGAAATCATGATTTATTCCCAGATGTCAATTCACAATGTGTTTTAGATCGTTGATCTAAGCTTCATTTTGGAGATTCTCTTATCGCAACTTGGAGTGACAAGGACCTCCATTGAAGGAATCGCAGGATGCGAATTCACGATGAAATCTGGATCGTAGATTCATCAAGATCGTGGACCATTGATCTCAGCTCCATATTGGGGTTTTGGGGATCACGACTTGGAGAGTCGAGATGCCTCATCTCCAGACTCACGAAAGAAAAATTTGTGAAAAGAACTTTTTACATAAGCGCTTGATCATAGCCTTGGTCATATTGGGGAAGGAGCTCATGCAGAAAAGCTCTGTATCGAAACTTCGGAGATCATGACATGAAGTGTCGAGACACTCGGCCACAGGATTGACAAAATGCTGAAACCTTATTTAAAGGCAATGTTAATAAAGTTCATCCAATGGAGTAGATAAAATAGAATATGATTGGAGGGTTACTGTTCTCTCTCACAGTCAACTCCTCAGTTACAAATCTGTTAGCGAAATAGACTCATGATTTTCGATCGGTTGGCGTTTCAATTGCGCGGATGGTTGTCTTTCTTTTGTCTAAGGAGATGGGAAGGGAAACTGCCATGGGAGTGTGTATAAAATAAAAGGAGACAGACTATGCGCGCGTTGGTGGTTCTAGACAAAAAATGAATGAAACTGTAAGAAAGATAAAATCATAGGATGCGCAGTGTGAAACTGAGAATATGCGCAGTGTGAGATAAAACTCAGAGAAGAGTAACAGATGAGGAAAAGACTTGAAGTAGAGAAGAATAAAAGAAAAAGTTGAAGCAGAGCAGAATGAAAGAACAAGTTGAAGCAAAGCAGAATGATAGAACAAGTTGAAGCAGAGAAAATTTGTAGAATAGACAAAGGAAGAGAAGAATTGTAGAATAGTTAGAAGAAGCCTAGATTTACAGAACNATTCATATTCCAGGTTGGTTGGGAGGTGCTAGGGAGGACTGTTGTCCTCAGAGGTTCAAGTGGGAGCTTGAACACAGGGAGTTGTAGCTTCCATCTGGTTGCAGCCAGAGAAACCAGAGTGGCAGGGTGGTGCAGAGGAGAACAAGTGTTCTCTATTATACAGGTTGGAGCTTATGTAACTGGAAGTTGGTGCTTCCATCCAGTTGGTGCTGGAACATTAGGGGAGTTGGTGCTTCCTTCTAGAGGGTTCTAGAGAAACAAGAGAGTCAGTGCTCTCAAACAAGTTGTAGCTTGTAAAACAGAGGTAGCAGCCTCACATTGAATTGGTCCTCAATTATAGATGATGTACAAAACTTAAAAGACTGCCTATCATTTCGAAGAAGAAGAGGTTTTCTCTCTTTATGGGTTTCCTCATGAAAATATGTCTCTGTGTATACCTTATGTGTGACTGATGCTCTTTACTTTTACTGTCCATATGATGTATAATGTTGATGATCACTTGAATAAATATTAAGAATGTTTTAATAGACTTAAAATTGTTTAAGCTAAATAACAACTGATTCACCCCCCCTCTCAGTTGTCTTAGTAATTTCAACACAAACTTGGGGGGAACATCAACCACTACAATGTCCATGACCACACTCTTCATGGGTAGCTGGAACAAATTCACCACTAGTTCTTTGATGACTCCTAGACATTGAACTCTTCTAGAATCAAAAGAATACAAGTAATGGTAAGATTTTGTGACCTCCAGCCCAAGTTCTTCCATGACATTTTTAGGCATGAGATTATGGGAGGCCCCCGAGTCCATCAAACAGTTATGCAACACCTTGTAATGTATGTTCAAGGATGTGTAGAAGGGAGGCGATGAATCATCTATGTATTCTACCATAGGACCTAGGATTACTCCAGGCTTTTCATCCTGAAAATTGAATGAGTCTGTAGGACGGTATGAGGATTCCGAGAGAAATAGCTTGGAGAGGAGATTTTTTAAATATTCATGTTTGATCAGCTCAGAGAGGGGTACAGGGATCCTAATTTTTTGAATTTCATGCTCAAAATTAAAAGAGGAAGGGGGATTTGGGATTTCTTTTACTTCAAGAAAAGGAGCTTGGAATACTGAAGAGGGGGCTTGGAGTTTCTTACCCTTTCTATTGTCTGCGATATCTTTGGCAGTATTCTCTACTCTAGTAGGCTGCTTAGGAACATCAGGCGTTCTTGTCTTCTTCTTGGATCTGAGGTTGTATCTGCTTTGGCTACTGCTAGTCTTGTCTCCCTTGCTCAACTCATTGAGCTAACTGTTCATGAGAGATTCCTCATATGCTGATTGAGTCAGATGAGGAAAAGGGGGGGGGGTCTCCAAAAAAATGGATTTCGGGGTCAAGATATTCTTCTTCCCTCTCCTCTTCATCAACCAGGTTATTTTGGAGAGGAGTTTGAATCCTCTAATCATCTCTATCTTTATTCCTTTGTTCCCTTGGCACAATCTGAGGAACATTGTTGTTAGGCCTCCTGAAGATGCCTCTATTTTCCATCATTTGAGGATTTCTGTATGTCTACTTCCCTTCAAATTTCATCTTCTCCATCTCTACAGAGAGATATTTCACCATTTTGGTCAATTCATCCACTTGAGGGTGAGGTGAAAAGGGGTCAGAGGTTGAGGCTTCTGATCTTCCCTTTCTTCTGTCTGTAAAAGTCTTATTTCTGATTCTGTCAAATGCCAACACTTTAGATTCTACTTCTATGACTGCATCTTGCATCTGAGATAAGGGAATATCTCTTCTCTCTCTCAATAGGAGGCAGAAGTCAGGGTCAAATGAATTAGAATAAGATATTTTGGTAGAGGCTTTTGTGGGCTTGATATCAACAGGTATCTTATTATACATTTTATTGAATCTTTTGGAGAAGTCAGAGACAGACTCTCCTTCCTTTTTCTTCAAGGATCCAAACTCTATCATGTAATACATGAAATCTTTTTTATATCCCCACTATCTTAAGAAGGCATTATTTAGATCTTGAATCCTAGCAATAGATCTGGGGGTCAGTCCCCTAAACCATTTCCTAACCTCACCATCAAGGCTTTGGACAAAGAGTCTCATCCAGACATATTCATTTTCAATATTCAGTTTTTCTACATAACTATAGAAGGCAACAAGGTGCTCTTCAATAGTTATGTCTTCCTCTCCAGTGAATTTAGGCATATACTTCAAGTAGTCTCCAACAGGGAGAGGATTCATGGGCTGAGGTAGGATTAAGGGGGCATACCTGGAAGCCACTATGGCATCCATTATGTTTACAAGGGGATTAGGACTTTCCATAGGGATAAGAGGTGGAGGAGAATGGGTTCGAACAGGAGAAACTAGAACTGAGCTTACAGGAGGAAAGGGAAACTGCAGGGAATTTGGAGAATTAGCTTCATGGCTTAAAGGGACATAAGTTTCCCTTTCTTCAGTAGCAGTAGTAATAGGAGGAGGGGTGGTAAAAAATGGGGTAGGAAAATCTTCTAAGGTTTTGGGTCTGAACCAGGGTACAACCTTAGGAGAAATGGGAGTGACAAGGCTTTCTCCCTCCAATCCAAGACCATGAGGAGAAAAATCAACAGGAACACTCCCAAACTTTAGATTTTGAGAAACTCCAACAGAAGGACATGAAACAAAATGAGATGCAGGGGTTGGAGTTCCTATAGGACAATGAAAATCATCAGAAATACCTAGTTCAGGAGTAGAAGTACCTCCTCCAAAGTCCTTTCCCTTTATTATGAAATTCTCTGGGTTGGCTTTAGGTGTCGCTAAAGGTAGCTGTGGAGTAGACCTTGTATGTCTGCCTCTAGAAGCCACAGTTGAAACAATGGAGTCACCTCTGGGTTCGCATCAATGAATTCACAACAGTGGAGTTGCCAGGTGCATAGTAGAAATATTGGAGGGCTCTGATGCCTGATGCACCTTCAGAATCAGAGGCTCAATGTCATTCAATCCATGGGAAAATCTACAACTTCGTCCCCGACAACGGTGCCAGAAATGTTAGCACCAGAAGTCACTCCTGAATTGCGGCAGGAGTAAGCCTGATACCCATCAGTTTTATATGTCACGATAATTGGATTAAGGTGGATGAATGGATGTAGACCCAAGAGAATATTGTTTTAACTCAGAAAATTGGGCCAGGCATGCACGAGCAGGTGAGGTCCTGATCTAAATTCTGTCAGTAATTTGAATCTTAAGGTGAGCATATGGAAGACTTTGTGAGAATGTGAATGAGACTTTTATGGGCATCTGGCCTTCCAGCAGCTTGAGGAAGAAAAAAAAGACACTGAAATATGTCAAACTAAAAAAGATACAACAACATAGTGATGGCTCGACTAGATCCTCCAATTCCGAGCATCGCAATACTGTTGTAACAGCTTGACTAAATCCTCCAATTCCAAGCTATTCAGTGTGAGAGGGAAAGGTAACAGAGGAAACTGACTAAAACTGGTGGAAATGTTGTAGTGACCCAACATACATCATCCTACAACATCATGACCCTCGAGTGGATCCTCAGTGTCTTAATACAGTGTTTACATAGATGGAAAGAAGCTGACTTTCATTAAACAGGAAGTCTCAAATACAAATGCATAACCAGGAAACCAATGCTTCATAAAAAATTTACAATGCAGAGCCTAGCTCAACCATCGACACTAACAAAGATGGCAAAAATGCCTCTAAATACTTGGAGCTAGCTCAATCATCGAAGGCATGATCATGTCATGAGTTCAATTCCTTGTGTAGGTGAGTTTCCCTATCAGGATTTGCATGCAAACATCGGTCAGACTGCCCATGTAGTCGGCTGTCAGATGCAATCTTTGTCAGGCTGGACTAATAGTCACCTTCTGTGATTTGTCCCTTTCTGACCTTCTATTTATGGAAGGATCTGATGTTCAACCACCGTCAACCACCTTAATAAATTCTTTCTTGGGATTAGGTAAGGCTTGGTCAAATATTCTCTTGGACAACATGGTGTCTTTTCCTTGGCCACTGCTGCTTCATTTGATTGCTACGAGCGAGTCCAGATTGTGAACATAGACAAGGATCTAATAGGGAGGGTGAGGGCACCAACAATGTGGAGGCAAGACGAGGGGTGCTGAGGTGTAAACACCAAGTGGCTGAGAACGGGGGCTATGACACTAGACGAGGAGTGCCATGAGAATATGGATAAGACACAGGTGGAAGTGGCATGGAGAACGAGGTCACAGGTGTTGGTAAATAAGAGGGATGAAGGGAATAGGCGCATGACACCTGGGAGAGTGGAGGATAGGTGTGTAGTGGTGAAAGGTAGGAAGGAAACAGGATATGCGATAGAGGAATAGGAAAGGCAGAGTGGGGGAAACTTGTCACCATGAGGTGAAGGTGGTAAGTGGAGGAGGAAGCAATAAGGGGATTTAGGGGGGAACCACACGAAACTGCCCATATCGGACCCCCCATTAAAGGCAGAATGATGAGGGGATCTGGCATGAGACCTCAGTCATCGATCTAGGCGCTTAAATACCAGTTGTTGAAACTTTCATACCCTCACATTAGACCCACCCCCACCCATTAAAGGAAGAATGGCGGGGGGGGGGTCCAAAATTGGACCCTGACTGTAGATGTGGGCATGCAGATTATAACCACTCAAATCCATTTTCCTGATAACGCCTATATCGAACCCCCCCCCCNAGAGAGGCCCGGGGGGGGTGTCCAAAATTGAATCCCAACCGCAGATCTAGGTGCACAGATTCTGGTCGCCCAGATCTACCTGCCGCTTAGCACAACGCATATTTTGTGCCCCCAACTTAGGATAAGTGGGCTTTTGATCCGCTTCTTCCCCATTTTCAGCAAAGGAGGGCCACTCATAAGGAAAACACCCCATACATGATTCTATGATAACAACAGGAATTTGGATTAAATGTCATTTTGCAAATTGCACTCTTGGGTGAATGCAACACTGTATCATAAATTGGATTCTCAATATGAAGAGGATAGGAAGATAGAGGAGGAGTGGATGTGGAGGGATGATTGACAATCTTTCCTTTAGTATGATCGCCTAGAGGAGTGTCATAGGTATTTTATTGAGTCATGACATTAATTGTCTTAAACATGTACACATCAAAGGTACTTGTGGAAGCATCCCCATGGTGGGAATGACCTATGTCACCTCCTTGTAGAGGGACATGATTTTGTGCAAGAAGGTGTTGTTGCTGAACCGGTTGGGAGGTACCCTTCAAATATTTAGTGACATCATCATGATGAGTGTAGTATTTCATGTAGTGGTCTTCCTCACAAATCATGCAAGGAAAATTTGCATTCTTAGTTGATTGAGTATCAACAATATCTGTATTATCCTACTGGTTAGAATATTTCTTGGATTGACCCTTGTTTTTCTTCTTACCTCCTAGTTGTTGAGATGATGTGGATTGGACTTCATTCACCTTGGAGGTTTGAGAAGGAGTAGAAGTAGTTGTGGTGTTTGAAACATAACTTGGTTCTGGAACATGTCTCGATGGATCATTCAACAGATGAGGAACATGAGGGACTATATTGTAAATTGCACTAGACTTGGAGTAAATCAAGTCCAAATACTACAAAACAATTTGTAAACCAATCCACGAGGAGTTGGTCCAGAATTTGGGCCTTAATTAACCGTCTTTTTCGTCTCCACTCATGAATGTGATCATATATGTGGGTGGAAGAGGATTTATGGAGTGATTTCAAAATATTTTTAATGGTCTCATACTGTATAGGAAACTAAAAATGCATCAAGAAAAACATGGAAAGATAATTAAATTCAACAAAGGAGTTACATGGAAACTCAATATAACATTTTGTTGTTGCACCTGTAAGTGTTCTTTGAAAAAATATATGACAAATGGAATCGTCCATCAAAGAGTTGGAAGAACACCATAAATGGAAAGCCATAACATGATCGTTAGGATATTCCCTAGGTTTTCCGTCAAATTTCAATATGTCGGATAGTAATTTGGAAGGGATGGTGAGACTAAATGTGGCATGCAGAATGGGATCATTTGTCAAATGTGACATATATGACATATCTAACGTAGCCAATAATTGAAGCTTTCGATTAGCATGAAAATATTGGTGATGACCATGTGGCATAGGAACACTAGTAGCACCATGTTGAGGTTGTAGAGAGATGGAAAAACTAGATGGTCCTCCCATATATGGTGGTTTCCCAGGTTTTCCACCCATGTAAGGTGGTTGTCCCAGTTTTCCTCCTATGTAAGGTTTTTGTCATGATGGACCTCCTCCATACAGGAATTGACCTGATGGCCCCCCATGTATGACTATTGGCCGTATGGGACTCCCATATACTGTGTGTGAAGGAAATGTTGCATGGGAATTGTGGGGTTTACATATTTATAGGGAAAATTTCCTTGTGGAGGAATGCATGTTGGATTGGATTGAGCCCACACTGGATTCACAACTCCTAGATATGGATGTTTAGGATACAGGATAGTGGTAGTAGGGATAGAAGGACTCGTAGGAGAATTTTTCCCCCGGGCTTCTTGATGTTGTAACCACATAGGTTTCTCCCTAGTAAACATTTTCCCTGGAACTGAAGGTTTCCCCCAACTGAACATTGGCCTCCCATTGAATATTGACCTCCAATGTAGGGTGTACTAATATGTGATGTGTGATATGGAGGCAAGGTAGCTTGTGTAATTGTGGTTGTGTGAATGACTTGATTGTTGGACATTTGACCGTTGGAAAAACCAAATGTTGGATGTATGGGTTGACATGGGTTCTACCTTAGTTCTCCAAAAAAACCCTAGAAACCATGGGCCCCTCTCGTAAACCAAAAGGAAACACTACACATAGAGTGCAAAACATAGTCTCACCTGAGATGGCTTATGGGTAATTGCATGACCCAATTTTTTGCAATAATGGAAGGGATGGAAATCATGGTAATGTTAGGCATATTAGGCTTCTTCTACTTTAACATTCATTCTACCACATCATCACTCATATCTACCATTAATTCATCATTTAACATTCATTCTTTCAAAAATAACATGCACGTTGTAAATTAACCTTAAAAAATGCATATGTCCATTCATTAATTCAACATAATAAGCATATCAAAGAAAAATATAAGAAGAAAACACATGGAGACACCATATTTGACTGTCGTTCACCCCCCCTTCCCCCAAGATACATCCACAAATATATTCTGCTTCTTATTATTATTCATCAGAATAGGGTGTTGCACGCATTACATAAAAATTATTTCATACTCTGTGGGGATAACTGGTGTCACACCTAGATCCATAGCTTGTGACCTAGACCTCAAATGAAATCCATACATTTCAATGATAACTCCATATAAGATACATATCTCTCAACAAAACTAGTACTGCGACTAAAAATGTATTCAAGACTGAAATCAACCTTGTCAAAACTAGACAAAATCACGATAAAGATATTTCCAAGATACCTTCCTATCCTCATGCAACTTATATTTGTACAAAAATATGGGTAAAAACCCTTATATCATAATCCAAAACCATAATTCTAAGTGGACTCAAACTGTACACATTCTAACTACCTTCGCGTGTTAATTCACAATTACGTCGTGCTACTTTTCCTTTGTTCCCATTGTATGCTTCTTCCTTGGTACATTCTTCCTTGTTTGTTGTGCTATATCTCGAACCTTACCCAAAATTTCCTACTCCAATAGGCCCCCAACACTTACGCGTGGCTCATCCTGAGCCACTCATGTAATGTGTGCCTACTGCATCGATTTCTCTAGTGCCTGGAACATCCTTGTGAGTACATCTACTTGATTCTTTTCCCGCACACTCTTTTCTACCAGGGTCTCTACCACCTGCAATGTTATGTGCTCCTTCAACACTTCTTTATTTTCTGAGTGCACTTGTTCTAATGTTCATTTATTTTTTTCCAACTCTACTATCATTCTCTCTTCTTTCTCCAGAAATGTCTCCAACTTATCATGTCTTGTCTGTTTATCTTCTTGGATTGTATTCAATTCTACTTGTAGGTTTTTCATTTCCCACGTGACCTTCATTCTCTTTGATATAGGCATTTTCTTATTCCTTTGATTTAAATATTGAACTAGAGCATTCACTTTCTCTTCCATCTGATCCAACTATTGGATCCCCTTTTCTTCTACCAGGCTCATACATATCCATGCGGTCCTTTCATAGAGGTTTTCTACTTCTTTTACTTCCAGTGAGATGATATCTGTGTGCTCTATTTCCTGCTACTCCCTTTATGATATGACTTATGGAGGGGTATTTTGTGTCATCTTCCCAACCAATTATATTATCTCATGTTTGTAACCATCCATCATTAGTGCTATCCTTTGTATATTTTCTTCTGCGTTGAGCTCTTCTACTAGCGTGTTGTCTGGAATTGTTTGGAATACTTCCTCAAGTCTTTCTTATAGTTTCTCTTTGCGTTATTTTTCTTCATCTCTCTCCATTTGTACCTCTTTTAGAGATATCTCTAGTACCTCCTTGTCTTGTTTAGCTATATCCATGTTGGTTGTACTTTTCCTATCTCTAAATTGAACTTCTTTTGCAACACTCCTGTGCAACTTATATAACGCTTTGGTCAGTATCTTGGACAAACCAAGTCTATTTGTTCTACATCCTTCAAAGTTTTTGCGTGGTATCATCATCTACTTGTATTATGTTTTGGATTATATATAGCATCACACTTCCAAATATTTTTTTTATCACTATTTCCTTATCTTCATATATTGGCTCCTAATGTGCCGAGACTTTATGTTGTTATGTTCCTTTCTATTGTGTGATATTATTTTGTATGTTGTTAAGAGCTTCTTTAACTTTCATCATTTCTTCTCTTTGGGATTATGTGAAATATAAGGATTCTTCTCCTATATCTTGGACTTTATCTTCTACCATATTTGTGTTGTCTTCAGTGATTATGATCTCATGGGGATTATTCTGCGCTTTCATCTTCTTCCTCTATTCTCCCATCTACTTTGTTGATTTCCTCTTTTCTATTTGCATGGGTTTCCTTACCTCAGGTATGGTTCTAGTCCTTGTCTCCTGGGTTGGGATATCATATTTCTTATATCCTCCCAATTTGTTCTTTATGCACCCTCAGTTCCTAGTACTGAGGCTCTTGGTATCGTTTCCTTCTTCCTTGGCTTCTTAAATATCATCACACTTTCTATGTGTTGTGAATATTTTCTAGTATTGGTTGCTGGGATACTCAATTTCTGCATCTTGGCAGCTTCTTCCTATTATTTTCCCTTTTCTCCTTTCTTGATAGCTATGGGTACCTTCCATTGATCTGGCAATTCTTCTATTACCCATTGGAATTCTTCTGTTGTAATGCAATATTGCATATTTAACCATGTCTTTTTAGGGTCTCTTCTAGATTGTATCCATATGTTGTTCCTATATGCCTTGAAGTTCACTATACTTTCATTTTCCTTCACCACTTTGGTTGAAATCCTCCATGAATCTAAAATTGTCTCCTCCATATCCTGGATGTACATGCCAAAAAGGCTTGAATTGGATTTCCTTTGTTCAACATATATGTTTTGTTGCATAGTTATGTATCTTGTTGCACCGCATTTTCCTCGTCTATCACAAAACCCCGAGCACTTCATTGTTTTCCATGCATCTAAATATATTTATATCAATAACCAAGAATAGTGGAACTCTGTTCCATCATCCTATGCATATCTGCAGTATTTTAAGAATAAATTTGGTATATACGACGCCTAACTTAGAATTGTTCATATCGCGCACTACGCACCTATTTTGAATACCCCTGCATGTGCCTCTTATTTGTGAAACTTTCTAATTAACTTATAGTCCATCAACTTCATTGTAAATCTAGTGGCTGGGTTTTTGATGTTCTTAATGATAATACCTTTGTTGCCTCTAGCAGTTCCAAATTGATCATTCACTTCTTCTACAATGGCCTTCTCGTTTTTTTTTTCATAAATATACTGCTCAAGATTTACCCCGCCTACTAGAAGTCCTGTAAGCTTAGCAATTAAGTCGACATCGATGGGGTCAGGTCTGACCATCCATAAAAACCCTCCATGTAATCACACCAAAAATTGTTTTAAAAATGCATTTACATCCTTCCCCCTACCAAAGTGAGGGATTTCCAATAAGTTCATAATTCCAGGGTTGTACAATCCTCTAATCCATAGGTTAGGTTATAGTATTGGGATTCCCAATGATTTTACCTCTTCTTTCTCCATGTAGATATCATGCAAAAGATATGGAAATTTTTTTACTTCTTTCACATAATGATCTACATACTTCAAATTTGGATCACATCCCAGCCTATCTTTAACAACTATGACCTAATTTGGAATGTGGGGCAATGACATCAAAATCTATGTTTGTGTGTGCTCTGTCATCAGTGCTTCCCTTTTCTTCGATGGCCCTGTTGTTGTTCCTTCTTATGTTCCTTTATCCTACATTTATTCATTTGTATCATGGTCATATTCAACCTCTAGTGGCTCCCCTTCTTTAGTTTTATCTAATTTTTTCTTGTCACTATATTCTTGATCTTGTTCACCCTCTATGTGTGCCACTCCTGGGCTTTCTACGCTAGGATTTATTGTTGCACTATGGTTTCTCCCTTCCTCTTCTTGGCTTACTTCTTCTTATTCTAGGTTTTTCTCCTTGACCCACGTCATATTGATTGATT
This sequence comes from Picea mariana, assembly GCA_032191745.1. Lineage (NCBI taxonomy): Eukaryota > Viridiplantae > Streptophyta > Pinopsida > Pinales > Pinaceae > Picea > Picea mariana. Next base: position 13,988 of record JASDQU010273277.1, read on the forward strand.
CAATATCGGTTGTCGAAATGTCATCCACATCGACCACCCCAGTCATATCCTTCATCGATTTGTTAGTATTTCAGGTCCTTCGTGCGAACTGGCCTAGTGCTCCAAACTTTGGCAGTGACATTGTTCTAATTTTGGAAACATTTGTTGCAAGTGAGTTGGATTCTTCGCACACTTTGCACACGATCACAATCTATTTGATATTTCTCTCCATCGCTTTGAAAATCAAAAGTTTTTTCCTTTTCTATGGTGTTCCCTTTTTATAACCTTTGTCATAAATTCTCTAACACACCCTATTTTTTTCATTCACCCGTTTTCTCTTTTCCAATTGTTTTCCATCATGACGCACAGTGTTCAGTTTTTCTGATGTGCAGTTTTTTGAATTTTGTTGCACCAATGTTTTGTCTATTGTACACTATCTTTCCACT